>CAUYRT010106064.1:0-33845 GCA_963574885.1 Lepilemur ruficaudatus | reverse complement strand
AGTCCGCGGAGGGCTCTCCGGGAGGTGCAAATGAGGCGTGAGTGTTAAGAACGCGGGTCCCGGTGCAGGGTGATATTTTAAACAATTACAGATGGCGGAGGCTCGGCTGTAACTGACAGCAGTGTCAGCCCCAGAAAGGGACCTGACAGGCCTCCGTGGCCGATGATTAATTACCGCGCGCTGTCTCTGGGCATTCCAATTTCCTCCCTTGCAGCCCTCAGCTCCGGCAAACTCTGCAGCTCTTATTACAGCACACGGCACAGGAAATGTCTTTTCGTTGCCCCGCCCCAGGACTGCTCGCGGCTGGGAGGGTGCTCACGCAAGGCCCCTGCGACAGGTGGTACTCGGAGGGGATTTGGCTCAGGGGACCCAGGAAGGAAGCAGGAGGCAGGACGTCCCCCTGCGGGTGTGGTTGTTGTGGGTTGGCAATGACTCACGAATCGAGCCAGGCCAGCGGCCGACAAGCAGACTAGAGCTGCTTCTAGAAGAAAGAAGAATTGCCTGAAACAGCGGTAGCTTTGAGGACCACAGTATGAGGGCAGTCTCTTTGTTTAATTGCTTTTATCTCGCGAGGAGATGTGCAGTCACGGGTAACATAAGGACACACGAACTTCTATCACGCGGCCTCCGAGATGCAGCTTTCCCTTCCACGCTCGCTGTGATTTCTCTCCTCTGCTGCATGGAGCCGGGGGCCTCCACCCGCGAGGGAGCCACGAAGCTTTGGGCCAGGAGACGCAGGCGGCCGCTGCGGTGGGTGAGCAAAGGCCTGTCAGCCACAGGGAAATGGGATAACGGCCTGAATCTCGGCCTTTGGGCAGATGCTCTTTGTAACGTCTCGAAGGTTTTACTAAGTTTTACTTCTGGGCAAGTCATTTTTTTTTTTTTACAGCTTTATAAACAATTATAAAGCATCGCAAGTCCCCACACCTGGACGCAGTGGGGAAGTGTGTTTCCAAGAGGCGCTGGCTATCCTCGGAGACCAGCTGGCTCTGACACCACAGGAGCGGTGGAAGTCAGCTAAACCGAGGAGGTTCGGGAATGAGCAAAAAGGCCCCAGGTGCCGCCCCGTGAAACCGCACAGCCCCCTGAGGGTGTCGGGACACGGGGGCAGCCAGCAGGCAGAGTCAGCCCAGAGACGCCGAGAACTGGATGATCTTTGGAGTAACCAACCGTGTTGTCCCACCAGGGCCAGTAGAAAGCACCATGGGAAGAAGCAAAGTTTGTCTCTCCATCCTTTTAGGATCTACGACGGGTCCCTTCCTCCGCAGGCAACGTCCCAGGCTCTGCCCCCTCCGTGGCTCATCCTGCACACACCTGGGCCCTCCCTGCTTTGTTTGGGGTTTTGGCTGCCCTGGCCAGCAGAGACGGAGAGCACTCAGGCGCGTGGCTCCTGATCGAGCACACACTCGCTCCTGCTGGGTGACAGAGCCCACGTGTGACACACGACTCTACGAGGTCATCCCCGTGTGGCTCCCGGGACCCGGCAACAGCAGGCCTGAGTTCCAAGTGGGGCCCTGGGCCGGGTCCTAACTTTTCCACTCAAACCTCCACATCTGAAAAGCAGAGTGCCTCCAGCAGGTGCCCTGGAAGTCACACCTGGCCATGGTGGCCCCGAGTTTATTTGTGGGGATCCTAGCCCTCAGTGTGAGTGGGAGGGAGCCTGTTGTGCAGAAGCCCCCGTAGGAACCATCTATGGCTGGGCTCTGCTGGGGCGGCTGGTGTGCCGCGGGAGCCAGCCACGCACACCGGCCAGGGGGCCATGCGGCTACCCGCGCCGTGTGTCCGAGCCCCTCTTTAGAGGGGTCATTGGTGAGAAAGCTGATCAGGTGCCCAGGACACACAGCCTTTATGGGAAGAACAGGCAGTCCTATCAATGTTCTTATGCACGGCATCCAACCAAAGAAACGCAAGGAAGGATACAATTCAAACAGCCAGCAATACAGTAACAAACTATAGTCAAGCCCAGTTACCAGGGAAATACAAATTATAGCCTCATAGATGAACAAATACTCAAAAGCCCGACCAAAACCAATGCTGGGGCAAAGGATGGTCACACCTGCGGAGCGGGGACCCAGGGACGCGTGCCGGGTGCTCACTCAGACACCCACAGGCCTGCGATGGCGACTCTGCTGCCCCAACAGAGCCTGAACAGTAACACAAAGTGACACCTCCCTGTGCGGCCGGGGGGCAGCCGGTGAGCACGGCATCCTCCTGTCTAGACTGCCGGGACACGGGGGAGTCTCCACTTCTATTATTTTGAGGAAACACAGTCCGTCATGAAGAAAGTCCTTTTTGATCAAGTTCTAACGTCCAATTCTCCACGGCTCTTTGGTTTTGCACAGCGAGAGTCCTGTTTCCTTTCTCTCACAATTAACATCCAGAGTTGTACACGGCGGTCTCAGGAGGAGCTTCCCCAGGCCGCGGCCGGGCTGTGGCCAGCAGGAACTGAGCAGTCCCTGCCTGGTGCACCCCAGGCCGGCAGCCCACGGGGTGACCTCCCCGCAGAGGCATTCTGCAGCACCGAGGGAGACAGGCGTCTCCTGGCCAGCCTCCCGCCAGCACACCTTGCAGACGAGGGCTCGTGGGACGGCGGCTTGTGATCCTTGCTCTGTTTAGTTTCTGCCGCTGAGTTTTACGGTCCTCAAGCGGGGTCAGAAAAGGAAGCTCTTGTGACAGAGCGCAGTCCCCCGCTCTGGGCGTGGCCAGGCAGACAGCTCAAACCCTCAGCACCGGGGATAGGGGAGGGACGCTGGGCAGAGAGGCTGGACGGCAGGATGGGGTGTACTGTTTGCATCCCTAAGGGAGGAGCGAGAAAACCAGGCCAGCATTGAAACCGGGTCTCAGCCTCCCAGCTGTGGCTCCTTCTCCCACAAAGCCATGGGCCACACGGCACATGACATGGTCAGATGCCACCGCCACGTACGGGCAACCCGCAGACTGACATGATGTTTCCCACGTTTACTGGAACTAAAGAGACCTCAGACCTCATATGAATTGGGAATGACAGGCTGACTCCGCTCACTGGACAAACTAGGGAAAAACGGGACTCTCAGGGCGGTTCCCAGGGGTCTCAGCCCCGACACCGTCTCGGAGACTCCTTGTCTTTATCACCAGTGCTGGCCCTCGGTTCCGCCTCTGCCGGAACTCAGCCCCGACACCCGAGACCCCAGCTTGAGGGAGGGTCTAGCTCCGTGCATGTGGCCAAAGACTGAGCTTTCTGAAAGGCGGGGAAACGGATCATCCCTGCTACGGCAATCAGCCAATTTAAATTTTTCTTTAACTACTTTGTTATTCAATTATTTCCTTTGCTTTTCATTAAGAGAAGTTCATATTTCTTGTATGATCTTGGCCGTAGAAAGGCATTAAATATACATGGAAAGCAGCGGGGTCAGAGAAGCACAGACAGCCGCGGCCGACGTGGCTCGGCTGGGGCCAGGAGGCGACAATAAACCAGGCGCCATTTCCTAACTTTTCTGACCTCCCCACACTCTCCTCCTTTACTTGCCAATTCTTGCATTTAATTATTCGTAATAGCACCAGTAACTTCTCCACTGTGGAAGTTGATCCCACGTAGTCCAGGAACAATGAGAACACACCCAAGCCTGACATCAGCAGCCGCGCTCAGGCTGGGGCAGAGCCCAGAGCATCTCCACAGAGGGGCCCACGCAGCCCCCGCTAAATGCCCCGACGTCACCCTGTGGGGACCACAGGGCTGTCAATCCCTACCGCTCTTTAGTCTCGAGACCGTAACGACACTCACGCTAGAGTTAAGAATAGAGCTGCCGCTACGTTTTCCATTTATAAGAAACAGAATGATAAAATGCCTAAAACCTGAGTTTTAAAAATGTCAACTAATAACATTTCTGGAACAGAGAGAGGGGAAAAAATACGTGGGTTACAAAAGCAATGTTTGATTTGAAGTTTTCCTGACAAAACTCAGCTGACAGCCTTCCCTCCCGTGAGCTGTGCACCTGGGCAAATTCGATTTCCGGGGGATTACCGTAAAGTGAGACCAGGTTCTGAATATTTACCTTAACAGTGACATCAAATATTGTCTTACGTTTTCATCTCTCTTTCAAATCACTTTTTAGAAGGTCATTATATGATACCTATTTAATTTCCAAAGTCTCCAATCCTAGTAAGGACAGACAAATAAGCAATGTGGTTGCTATTCAGGATTATTAACATGTTGAAACCAACGGAAAAGCACCGTGCAAGGGCATTGGAACCTTTGACATGGTGACAGTGATGATAGGACAGCTAATACTTTCAGCACCTCTCCTGCATCAGCCACTTTGCTACGTGGCTTTTATACACTGGATCCTCTCCTCAGATCTGCACAGTAACACAGAATGCGTTATTTCCATCTGCAAAGCTTGTTTTCTGAAAGATGGGCAACGTGGGAACCTCGTCTCCCAGACTGTATTTTGCAAAGGAGCGACTCTCCCCGCCTTTCTTGCTGCCCCTGACTGACTTTCCGGGGAAGGACTTAGGGACTAACAAATTCGGGAGGGGTCCCATGCTGCCCTGCTAAGCACGTTCCTTCTGCCTCCGTTCTGAGCTGCAGGGAAGTGGGAAGCTCCATCGCTTCGTCGCACGGTCTTGGGTTCGCATCTTCACATGAGACCCGCTGTCAGACCCTTTCGGGGGAAGCATTGGTGACTCCTTTTGGCTGTGGGACCAGTGCCCCTTTCCTAATCAGCTTTGTAGAAATACAAACGACACTTTGTTTCCATTTTCCATCTGACCTCATGCTTGGTTTTGAGACTGAGCGAGAAAAGGACGGTGGTTGTGCGTCAGCCCCAGACAGCCCCAGCACGGGCTGTCCTCAACGGGAGGCAAGTGTGTTGGGGGGACGCCCGGACTGCGGGGCAGCTCCCAGGTCCTGGTGGGAGGAGAACCTGGAGGATCCAAAGACGATGTCATCTACTGATGGTTCCACGATTACGCCCCCAAGACACCTTGTGGAATCTGATTCGAGTGTCCTGACCATCGTTTGTTAGTTAGGAAACCTCTTCTTCCCATGAATTCCAAAGTCTGTGTGCAGGGAAACCTAATTAAATCCTCTTCCTGCAGTCAAGACTATTCTTAAATCAGCCCGACAGACGTGTGTGTGTTTGTGTGTGCGCACGTGTGTGTGTGTAAATACATTTATTTGTGGAGACCACAGACAAAAGAGGCACCTGCACTTGCCTGTCATTCACCCCGTCTGTTCCCCTGAGTTCACAGGATGGGAAACCGCCTCCCGCTGCTGTTCGCCTGGTGCCCCTGGGAGCTCGGGGGGAGGTGGATCTCCAGGGGGAGGTGGATGGCATCTCCAGGGCCGGCGGAGGGGAGTCCTTAGGCAGGACTCCGTGCTGCAGAGCGCTGAAGGACTCCTGGTGTCTATTCCAAACTCTGCATTTTCAAGATGTGAAAACAAAGGCCAAAGGATGCTGAGTGTGTCCCAGACCTTGAGCTCAGTTGTCCCTGGGCATCGAGTCATCCCCTCCTCCCTCTGTACGTATTCGAGGGCATCTTTCACCAGGGTACCCACCTGCAGCCTCTGCCCATCAGTCCAACCCCACAGCATGGAGCGGCCTGCCTGGGCTGCCTTCCCCAGGCCATCTCCTCCCACCTGGCCCCCACCCCCGTCTTCTGAACCAGCCTCTCCTGTCCCCATCTGGGCTGCGATGCTCGTGGGGTCCCCTGGCAATGGCAAACTCTAACCCGTGAGCGACGGCCTTTGGTGGGCAGTCTGCTATAGTTCTGTTAAGCCCAGACAGTGAATACGAAGTGATTCCCTGCTCCTCTGCACTTGCTTTAATAGACACTCTGCTATCTGGGCAGTGTAACCACCGATAACACGGGAAAAAACTGGGTTATTCAAAAAAAAAATTATGTTTTTCAAAAATACAGCGGTTTCCAGGTTATTTGCACACTGTGGCGGGGCTCTCAGTCCCACTAGCGCCTGCCCTGGTCTCCCCTGCAGGGAGCACCTGTGTCCCCTCTATTGCCTGGCTTGGCTGTTTCTGAAACTGGTGCCCCCAGAGCGGGCCTGACCTCTCCTGGGGTGTGGTCCCTCCCCGTCCGCCTGCACGCAGGCCTGGTGCGCCTCTCTCCACCCCAAGAACTCCGCCCGCCTGGCCTGCTTTTCCCTGTTCTGTTTGGTTTGCACCAAAAACACACATTAAGTAAGCATTTTTTTTGAAGCCTGGGTTAGTCTTTTGGCTATTTTGCCTTTCAAACCCTTTCCTTGGCCAGTAGCAAGCTCTGTCCCATCAGCGCTGCAGCCGGCCTTCTTCCCGGAGCTCTCCCGGGCCTCTCTTGCTCTCCAGCGTGAACACCCCCTTGGACCCTCTGATGGGACAAACCCTTCCCATTTCCTGTCTGTGTTCCACTCACTTGCCAAAGACAGGCAACCGGCCTGCCACGCGTGTCCTGGTGCCGTGACAGCGTAGTGCCAGTCGCTAGACAGCGAACTCACGTGACACACACGTGCATACCACAGTGTGCCGCGAGAGCTTGGTTCTTCCCCGCCAATCCTTCCTGTTAACGTGCTTTCTGCATCCTGTGGAATTTCTGTCTCCTGTTTCCCGCCATCTGTAGAACAGATTCCCTCCCCGTCGCCCGGAGCTCCTCACTGTGCGCAGCATTGAAGGCGCTATCCTCGCCTTCCCCACCAGGCCGAGCGGGACGGCTTTCCTCCCCACTCCCTGGAAGCCAGCGGTCTGGAGTGTCCCCCTCCCACCCTGGGGGAAATTTGGAAGGAGAGTCTCATAGGTGGTCACCCTGAGGCCAGCCCACGGGGGACGGGGCCCAGCCGGTGGCTGTGTGGGGACCCTTGTCAGCAACCGCGGTCTCATGCCTTGGTCTGGCTGGGGTTTCTCACGGTGCCCCAATTCACCCCCCAGCCCTGCTCTAGCATCCTCCTCCTCCCGCCACGCTCTCCTGCCGAGTTCCCTCCCTGGCGAGAGTCGGTCCCTCCTGGCAGTGACCACAGACCCTGGGTGACGTCCCCGTGAATCAATCGACGTAAATGGAGTCTCCGTCCAGGTCTCCATTCCTCAGTCTCCCTACATCTCGCCACACAGCCAGCGCGGAGTTACCCGGCGTGAGAAAGAGCAGGGGTCGAAACGGACCGTAACCTGCGCACCTCGTGACACATACTGTGGAAAATCAACGCGGCCTGCTTTGCAGAACTGGCCAAGTCCCAGTTCTGAGGTTTTAAATTACTTACGAAGGTCTGTGTCTATAAATGAAAAGCTCTTGAAATAAATTTTCAAGTTATTTTTCATGAATGTCTGCTTGGATATTGTTTTTTTTATCTTAACGTAGGAGTGAAATTTCAATTTTTAAACTCAAAGGAAACTTGTTGAACAACATTGTCATCATTTTCCACCGACAGTCTATTTGAATCTCATTTCTTCACCTTCTGTGGTCTTAAGATCAACAAGTACGCTCCATACACCTCAGATACTTCTAAGTGGAAACCTGAATTTTTTCCCTATGTTTGAGTATAAATGTTGCACTCCCTCTTGTTTTAATATTGTTTTAAGAACGTCCTAGTTCACAACGGACACTGGACGTGGGCCAATGTTCTTGGTGAGATGGTGAGACGGTGGCCACCTGCTGTGAAACCTGCCTATCCAGTGAGCTGCTGGTGCCCGGTGCCGGCTGCCCAGGGCATTGTAACTTCCTTTCTCCTCTCAGGGCAGGACCCACAGCCCCTCGTCTGCAGGAGACAGGGCCGTTTCCCATCCAGGTGCTCAGCCTCCCGTTGGACAGAGGACGGCTGCTCCACTGCAGCCTGCTGCCCGGCACTGAACCAGGACTACAGGAGCTCGGCTTCCAGCAGTGCAGCTGTGGGGTCTTGGGACAGGCTTCCAGCCACCTCTTTCTTCCTGGAGGGCCCAGTGGGCGCATGCTGTGGGGGACCCGCGGGGAGAGTAACGCCTGGGATTTTAGAATAACGCCAGGGACAGGATGGTGGCGGGGACAGACAGAGCTCAGGTGGCTATGCTCGGCTCAATTCCCAGCAAGCCGTGGACTGGGGACCACAGCCCTAACAAATAACCATCTAATTAGCACATGGGAACAGGAAGGCTCTGCCTTGAAAGGTTGTATAGATTCGACTGGGGTTGGGAAAGGAAAGAGCCGTCACCGTCACGGTCACTGTGAGTACACACGGTTGTGGCCTCCAGGGAGGGAGCACAGCCTTGACCCGCCTGCTCAGGTCCTATGAGGGGAGCGGGGGCAGAGGGCGCTGGCGAGGCTGGCCGACCCGTGTCCTGCTACTGCACGGGTTGGGGGAAGGCTGTGCGGGAGGTGACAGGGTGCGGAGAGCAGGGTCGGCCGTTGGGGAGGCAGCAGAGGGGAAGTCCCCCCGGGGAAGGTGAGAGGGACTGGACCAGGTCCCCCACCCCCAAACGCACCTGCCCACCCGCAGGCTCCGCCGTGAGGACAGAGACACAAACATTAACCCAGAGTCGGGGGGCTGGTCAGGGGGTGTGTGTGTGTGAGAGAGAGATTCATTATAGTTTATTTTAGGTTTATTTTAAGGAATGGGCTTACACTTTCGTTGGGACCCCAGACAGAAGGCTGCAGCCAGGCCGACCGCTGGGAGTCGATGCTCCGTCCTGAGTCGGCGGCGGCGGCAAACCAGGCGGAAATTCTGCCTCGCAGTCTGGAGGCAGGTCTCTTCAGGGAAGGTCAGCTGTTGCCCCTAAGACCTTTCACTGACCAGATGCGGCCCACCCAATTATGGGGGCAATCTGCTTTATCCCAAACCTACAGATTTAAATGTTCATCACATTTAAAAATCGACATCTGGACTCATGTTTGATCAACAACTGGGCACCATAGCCAGGCCAAGCTTGCACTAAACTTCATCCCAGGAGGGGCTTGACTTATTTTTTCTTTTTTTAATTTCAAAATATTACAAGGATACAAATGTTTCTGTTGCCTTGAATAGTGCTTAGGTTGGGGCTGCCAGGGTGCCCGTCACCAGGATAGTGTTCATTGTACCCGATAGGTAACTTTTCGCCCCTGACTCCTCCCATCCTCCCCCTTCTTGGTTTCCAATGTCCTTTAATGTCCACAATGACGGGGTGAGTGCGCAAGATCGGCGGAAGCAGCTGTGCTTTATAGGAGGAGCTGCGGAGCCATCCATACCCTCAGCCGCCGAGCTACACATCCGCCGGCTACCGTCCCCTGCCTGTGTCGCGCAGACAAGGAGACTGCCTCGTAGAGCAGATGGGCACCTTCCCGAGATCCACCGCTCGGAAGGACAGGGCCGAGGCTGCAGCCAGGTGCGTGTTCCCTCGCTCCGCTGCAGGTGTGAGAACCCACCGCCGGTACAGTGAAGACTGAGCTTGCCTAAATGTGTCGTGAACTGGATAGTTTAAGTGAAACAGAGTGACGGCTTTTGCCACATGGACCTTACTGCCTTACTGTTTCTTTTCAGTTTACAGGATGGGCGCATTTGGGAAAAAATAACTTCCAGATGCCAGCTATCTATGCAAAGAACAAGGGCTCTTTTTTTCTGCCCAGGGTTTGGCAGGTGTCTGAGTTTGATCACCTGTCATTAACGTGTGGCTCTGCACCTCTGGGCCACTGCTATGAATTATCCCTCCCCACGTCCCCAGCACCTGGAAGGATGGTTTACTACATAGAATGAAATAATAATTCAGTTACGTATTGACAAGCAAAGCAGTATATACTTATTCCGCGTGAAGGGAGATGAATATTGCTCAGCATTATTTAAATAATAGGTATCTCAATAGACATACAAATCTAAGTGGACTTAATCCATGTCTACGTGAGTGACAAGCACGTCCTCTGTGCTGTGTGGCCTCAAGTGACCACAGAACCATTGATCTGGTGTTTGAATTGCTGATCAATGGAAACAGTTGTGCCATGATTGCTCTCGGGGCTGGAACCCACGGCCTGTGGACTTCGGTTTGAAATGACCGTGAGTGACCATCTCACTTGGGCTCTCTGTATCCCTTTTTAAAATATACTGTAAACCCCAAAACCTGTTTGCCCCCAACCATAGAAATAAGCATCTCTTTCTCTGGTTTCTTCCAGTTGCTTGTGATCACACAAAAATAGTGTAATTGTATCAAAAATGAATCGATCAGATTTGAAATTCTGGGCATTTTTGGAAAAGAATAACATATGATGAGAGTTTGAAAATATGATTTTGGATGTATGCATGTGATGGGGAAATAGAGGCTGTCACTGTTTATTATTTTTATATTTTGAGTTTCACCCCATGAAATACTGTGCTGTAACCTTCCAGCAGATTTCTCACAAAACATAACTCTCTGACATAAAGACCAGCTGGCGGGGCCTGTTCTCCAACTGGCTGGCCAGTGGATGATGCTTTTTGTTGAGCATCTCCCCAGATGCATCCCCCACACCACAGGTAGCCCAAAGCAGCAGCAAGGAGGGTCAGACGTGTGGGGTGTCGGCAAAGGATGGGCCTGCAAGTTTAATCAGTGTTCTTGCTAACACAGGTGGGTCCAGAGTTTATTTTATTTTATTTTATTTTTTGAGACAGAGTCTCATTCTATTGCCCTGGCTGTAGAGTGCCGTGGCATCAGCCTAGCTCACAGCAACCTCAAACTCCTAGGCTCAAGCGATCCTCCTGCCTCAGCCTCCTGAATAGCTGGGACTACAGGCATGCACCACCATGCCCAGCTAATTTTTTACGTATATTTTTAGTTGGCCAATTAATTTCTTTCTATTTATAGTAGAGATGGGGTCTCGCTCTTGCTCAGGCTGGTCTTGAACTCCTAACCTTGAGCGATCCACCCGCCTCGGCCTCCCAGAGTGCTAGGATTACAGGCGTGAGCCACCGCGCCCGGCCGGGTCCAGAGTTTAAAAGGGGATAGAGCAACACAGACTAAAAAAGTTAATGATGCAATTATTTTTAAAAAAGCTTTAATGTGTACACACACACAGTTTTGCAAAAATACTCAAGTGTCACAGTAACGTAATGCTGATTTTTCATGCAGTTTTCCATTTCTTTTGTGTGTGTCACTGCTAGACACCCCATTCCCTCCTCACCTTCCTCCCGAAGCAGCCTCTTGTCCTCCACCCCAGAGTCCGGGAAGCAGCCAGTGCTGGTGCACTCAGAGCTTCCCGTGGGCACAGAGTCTGTGCAAACATACTCACACACTTAGGGGTTTTCGTTTGCTTTGCAGAAGTGAGGTCACGCATTACAGACACTTGTCTCCATTTTTCTCCCTGTCGAATAATATCTGGTGGGTGGGTGGTGTTGCATAACTCTAATTCATTTTTTCAAAAGTGACCTATAATGCTTCATGATATTAACCCACCATAACAATTTAAGGATTCCTCATTCTTTGGGCATTCACTTTGTTTCCAATGTTGGACATTCTTAGCAACAATGGAATAATTTTGTGCTTATATCTTTATATAATTGGTCCTTTTATTTCTGCAGTGGCCTTTGAGGAGTGGGATTGTGAGATTAAAGTGCATGTTTCCAAAGTTGATGAGCGTGGCCAGGGACTTTCCAGGAGTTGTACTGTGGAGGTCTTTGACCCGCACCCTGTCAGCACCGGGTGTCTTTGGGTTTATTTTCTCTGTCTTGCCAAGCAAAGATTTCTACAGCACTGTGCTCTAATTCATAGTGAGTCCGGGTCCCATTTCACAGGTGTGCTGAACATGTGGATCACTTATTTGTGAATCCCATGTTTATGGTTTTTGTCAATTTTTCCATTGGATGTTTATCCCCTTTTGATTTCTAAGGTTTATTTTTTTCTTTACAATTATAGATAACACTCTTTCTGTCCTCTGCTTTGTAGACATCCCCCCACGTCTGCTAGCTGACCTTTGCGGCAGTCTTTAAGCTGTCCGTGTCCTCAGTTCTTCCCCTCCAGGCACATGGTCAGATGGTACCCGATTCCCTCTGGGAGGTGGCCGCATCCCTGTGACTTACTCTGACTAATGAAATGTGATTAGAAGTGAGGCTTGAAGAACAAGGATGCTACATGCCATGTTTGCTTCCCTCTGCCAGGAAGATCAGTAACTTTCCATATGGCAATGCCCCTAAGAGACTTAGTGCTGAGTGAGGATGACATGGGGGAGCGAGTCGCCCACCCCAGGCCAACAATAACCCAGTGGACAGGGGCCTGCACATGCGTAGAGTGCAATTGCAGAAACAACCGCAGGTGCTGCCTACTGCGTCACCTGAGCTCTTCACCTTCTGACACAGGAGGCGCTACATAGAATCAAGCTGCTCTTCTGAACGAGAGAGAGACATGGCGGTAGATGGAGACAGACAGATGGCAGATGGGTAGTTACCTCATTGGTTTGAGGCTGATTAGCATGAGATGACTGTGCATTTATCAATGCCTGCAAAAATGATGCTCATCTTACAGTGGCAAAATGTTAGGCAACCTACTGCCTGTGGCAACTTGGGAGGTAACAATAAACACACAGCTCTAGGAGAAGGAGACAAAGAATCAGGATATTTTCATGTAGTTTGGTTGCTATTGTCTACAGTCAGAGGCTGTTGCAAGAAAGAGATCACTTCAGAAAGAATCGGACCATTTTCAGGGAGGAATAAAAGACAGTTGAATTAATAAAGATTAGAGCAGAGATAAATAAATATATAATAGGAAAAAATAGAGAAAAACAATGAAAGTAAGAGTTGATTCTTCAAAAACATGAAAAAATTGACCAACCTTTGGCTAGGTTGACTAAAAAGAGCGAGGAATTTCAAATAACTAAAATCAGAAGTAAAAGAGGGGAAATTACAACCAATTTTACAAAAATGAAAAGAATTATAGGGGAATGCTATAAATAATTCACAGCAATACATTGCATGACTTAGATAAAATGGATACATTCTTAGAAACACACACTTCAAGACCGAATCATGAAGAAATGGAAACTCTGAACAGACCTACAACTAGCAAGGAGATTGAGTCAGTACAAAAACCTCCAATGAAGGAAAGCACAGGAGAAGGTGACTGCACTGAATTCTACCAAACACTTAAAGAAGATCTAACAACAATTCTGCACAACCCCTTCTACAAAGTTGAAGATAAAGGAACACTTCTAAATTCATTCTATGAGACTGATGTTACATTGATAACAAAGCCAGTCAAAGGCATTACAAAAAATACTACAGAGCAATACCCTGATAAATGTGATGCAAACATCCTCAACAAAATACTGGCAGACAGAATTCAATAGCACATTAAAAGGATTATGCACCACCATTAAATGGAATTTAGTCCTAGAATGCAAGGATGGTTCAACACGTGAAACTCAGTCCATGCCATTCACCACATTAAAGAACGATGAAGGAAAAACAAACAAACAAACAAATGACATGATCACTCATATACAGAAAGAATTTGACAAAATTCAACACCCTTTCTATGATAAAAACACACAAGAAATTAAGAACAGAAGAAAACCACCTCAATGTAATAAAGGTCATATTTGGAAAGCTCCCAGCTGGCATCATACTGAAAGGTGAAAGAGTGAGGGCTTTTCCCCTAGGATCAGGGACAGGACAAGGATGTCCACACTTGCCACTTGTATTCAGCACAGCACCAAAGGCCTCCCAGGCCAATTAGGCCAGAGAAGGAAGTAAAAGACATCCAAGAAATGAAGAAGCTAAATAATCTCTGTTAGCAGACAGCATGATCTTACTTGTATAAAACCCTAAAAACACTATGTAGGAAGCTCCTGCCCAGGAGCAGAACCAGGGTCCAGTCAAGGAAAAATCACGTGCTCCCAGGACAGGAAGCTCTCAAAACACCTGTCCAGAAGGGACTGCAAAATTTCTTAGGTTCAATACAGACTATTTCTCTCACATTCTTTTCAAATAAAGTGTTCGCTGCCGTTGTCCTCCCCCTGCTCCGTCGTGGAATGCCGGTGTGGGGACTGACACGGGGCTGGGGAGCCCACAGTTGTATTTTTGGACGGCTTCTCAGGATGTGATACAGAGGCTCCACCTGTCCACGATCTCCCTAACTTCTGGCCGATGCCAGGACTGGGTTTGAGGAGAGGCTGAGCGTCCAAGGGTATTTTGTGTGGGAGGGGAAATAAGCCAAATATCTGGTGACCAGAGGGCAGAGCATGTGGTCTGAAGAGCTGTTCATCGATATTTCTGTTTCTTCTCCTTCGTCCTCTCCTGTCCTCTTTATGTCCGGCACAGTCATGTCATTGGCTCGGCCAGTGACGTTGGAGCCGGCCACCTGTGTCCTTTGACATCACCTTTGAGGAACCTCCAGGAATAGCAAATGGCTTATTGTGTGTGTTGTAAGTGGCGGCTGCAGCCACCCCCATGGACAGTACCTCGAGTGACAGACAAACCTTCCTGCTCGAGGCTCGGAGATCTGGGCGCTGCTGCCGCTCCAGCATGACCGGCTTCATCCTCACCGAAGCCACGGTCACGTGTCCACGCTGCCTTTCGCTGTGCAAAACCGTTCAGCTTCTTCCTTGCAGTTCATTACATTCAGCTTTCATTTATTTCATTTGCTGGGAAGATCTCCCGCACCCCGCACTCGGCACGTTTCTGGTGTTCATGCTTTATCCCCTTCAAACCTGGGACGGGATCCGAACTGCCTCTCGGGCCAGTGCTCGACTGCTCCCTCTGCCCGGCCCCGCCTGCCCCTGCCCACGCCTGGCACAGGAAGTCAACCGCGCTAGTCTTTTTCACTGGAAGGCTGAGTCGATGCGGTGCGGGGAGCTTTCCGCTGCTGCAGCAGCCTGGAAGAGTGTGTCTCGGGGAGCGGCGGGTCTGGGGACCTCCCTGGCCATCAGGCGCAGCCTGTTCTCTGTGAGCTCACTGGGTTCTCCTACCTTCACCTCTTAAAATTCTTCATTTATTGTTCATTTATCAGAAACAGCTTTGTAGCCACACTGCTTTTGTCATTCTTAGGAGGAAACACCTGACACAGGGTGTTCCTGTCGGGTGTCACTACGCATCACACTGGTCCCCACGTCTCTGCCTCCCCCGCCTTCCCCCTACCTGAAAAGACCAATGACACATCTTTTAAATCATTGCGTCCACATGCGAAGTCTTTCAAAGCTATGAAATGCCCACAAGTCTGGAGTTAACTTTCCTATTTGCCTTGTTATAAATGGATATAAGACTTGATCTCAAAATTACTGGAATGCAAAGGGAAAAAAAAACCTGACATATGCCAAAAGAATGGAAAGAAATAGTCCCGGTCCGTGCCTGTAAGTCAAAAACAACAACATTCCATTCACAGAACACGGGAGGGGGGGAACCTGCCGACGTGTGTTTGATGTGACCAGAGTAGTCTGCGCTGTGGGAGCTGTCACTGCCCTTACTGTCACCAGCGTGTAAGGGAGACTCTTTAAAGGGACGAGAACGTCTGTTCGTCTGAGACCCACTTGGAAGCTGGAAAGAATGAACCTGGCTGCAGGAGTCCCCCAGTGGTTTTTAGAAACAGCATTCGGTATAAACGGATTTTGCCTTTAACTCTTACCAAAACACTTTCAGTGGCGTGTCCTGGCTCACCAGAAACAGGGGAGTGCAGGGCTCCTACTCTGAGAAGGTGACCCTTTGGGTGAAGTCGGGAGACGAGTGTGTGTGGCTCTCTGTGAACGTCGTGAGAATCTGCTCTCCTGGCCCAGTAGGCCAGGTAGGTGCGGGGCCAGCTCCAGGTCTCCCGAGTGTGCAGGGGCTTTGAGGGAGGGACAAGCTCCCAAAGGCAGAGTGGTCCAGACTTGCCTCGATGTCCCCAAATGCTGCCTGCCTTTGCTCTCCACTGTGCCGCCCCTGGCCTCGCCAGCAGGGGAGGTGCAGAACCAGCCTCTGCGAGCCAAACCAGGGTGGGTCCCCACCCCTGCAGGGCCCTCTCTCCCACGGCCAGGATGGAGGTGGCAGCCGACTTCCCATCCCCAAAATTCAAAACAGCTGAGGCCATACTTCAAAGTCCCAGTTTTCCTATTTCAAGAGACTGAGTGTGGTCCGTGGAGCAGTATTTCTGGGGCAAGTGGGTTCAACTTCCTCAACAATCTTTGGTGGGGGAGGTGTCGAGAGAGATTATCCACTTTGGAAGCCGATTGCACCCAACTTGCCTCTGTGATTGCGGCCCCCAAGCCGGCACCTATTTTAGAAAGGCTGGCGGTTCCGTTATCAGCAGCCGCACAGCATGACACTCAGGCTATCTGGAAAGGGCCAGCCGGGGCCAGGTGTGAAGTGAGGAAGTGCCCTGTGCGTGTGTGCTGTGGAGAGCAGCCTCCTCCCATGGGGAGACGCTTGTCTTTTGCTTTCAGAGCAGGAAGAGGTAATTGTGATAGCCCAGAGTGGGAAGGACAAAGTTTCCATCTGGGAGGGGATGGCCGGGCCCCACGAACCCCTAAAAAGACTAACAGCTTCCCAGGGCCCTCGAGAATGCTGGCTGTCCTTGGAGAGACCAGCGTTGAAGACCGACATGTGAGCGGGGCTTTGGCTCTTTAAAAATTAAATAATTCTATTGAAATAAAATACTCTGTTTTTAAATACATACCGTGAATGAGAACTTTTGCCCCAATTTGTAAAATTATAGTTTATTGCTAAAACAGCCTCAGGGTACAAGTACAAATGAAATGACATTAATTAAAATACATAAGAACAGCAGAAGGGATAATTT
This sequence comes from Lepilemur ruficaudatus, assembly GCA_963574885.1. Lineage (NCBI taxonomy): Eukaryota > Metazoa > Chordata > Mammalia > Primates > Lepilemuridae > Lepilemur > Lepilemur ruficaudatus. The sequence goes on along the minus strand of CAUYRT010106064.1, from coordinate 17,214 downwards.
TATAACGAACGTTCAAAAGAAAAGGGGAAAAATGGAAAAAAATCTGTCCTTCTCCCTTTGGATAAAACTCGCCTGGAAAAGCTGGGTGCCCCCACCCCCCAGCTCATGAGACCGGACCCAGCTGGTGTCAGGACCACCCGGGAAAAACATCCTGCCTTAATTTTCCAAAACGTCAGGAGTTGGAAGCAGGTTTTGCTCACTGATCTCAAACGTCACCAGGAAAAGGAATGTGGCCCCTCTGGGTTCCCCAGTAGCACCCTAATCAGGAAGGAGGAGGAGGCCCAGTCCCAGCAGAGTGGAGGACACCGCTGGCCTGGTGGCGTGTGCAACCAAAGGTCCCGAAGCCGGCCCTGCCTGTCCTTCCAGGATTAGACTTGCTTCAATGCAGGTGTGGGTGATGGCGGGGGATCCCCAACACTGGAGTCTGTCCTCTGGGCTCTGGTGGCCAGCAGTGGGGTTTCATTACATCAAATTAAGAAGAAAAATAACATTACCCATTAGTTGACTTTTAAGTCCAGTTGCAAATTATACACACACCCGCACACACACACACATACACACACCCGCACACATATACTTGAAGTTGCCATCACTGTTTTGTTTTTATTTGTTTAGTTCCTTGAAAATTCCAGCTTGTTATACTCGAGCAAATGGCAGAACAAACCCCGCACAGTGGGGAAGCCGCTGCCTCACTGTGGCAGAACCAGAGGTTCCAGGGGGACCCAGCACAGGGGTGCAGGGACAGGGCCCCGGGGCGTCCATCACAGTGTCGAAGTGTGATTCTGCTGCCAAACTGGCCTGTCCACCACTGAGGGGAGTGCGGTGACCCAGGGCACAAGATACCAGGAGCCCAGGTGGCAGTGGGGGCATCACTTGGGTGGAGAAGTGCCAGGGAGAGCACAGAGCGGGGCCGGAGTCGCACGGAGGCCAGCGCACGCGGTCGGCTCGGAGGTGATTTTCAGGGACTCTCCTTGCGTCACGGTCTTTTCCCATCCCTGTCCCTGTTTTACTCATTGCTTAAGATTGTGTCCATGTAGATCCACACAGATCCACATCAGTTTCTCTCTCTGCAGCTGTGTCTATACCAAATCCATCGTCACCTGTGTCTACACCCATAAGCATCTCTGCGTCTATATAGATCCCTGTCTCTGTTACTACGTATCTATATCCGTATCTACGTTGATTTCTAGGTTTGCGCCTATGTCAATATCCATTCTCTATTTCCACAGTGTAACTGTGTCTATATCCATATGTGCACCTGTTACTATGTATCTGTGTCTGTATCCATATGCGTATCTGTGTCTATATAGACTCCTGTGTTACTATGTATCTGTATCTGTATCCATATGTGCATCTGTGTCTATACAGACTCCTGTGTTACTATGTATCTGTATCTGTATCCATATGCGCATCTGTGTCTATACAGACTCCTGCGTTACTATGTATCTATATCTGTATCCATATGTGTATCTGTGTCTATACAGACTCCTGTGTTACTATGTATCTATATCTGTATCCATATGCGTATCTGTGTCTATATAGACTCCTGTGTTACTATGTATCTATATCTGTATCCATATGTGTATCTGTGTCTATACAGACTCCTGTGTTACTGTGTATCTATATCTGTATCCATATGCGTATCTGTGTCTATATAGACTCCTGTGTTACTGTGTATCTATATCTGTATCCATATGTGTATCTGTGTCTATACAGACTCCTGTGTTACTATGTATCCATATCTGTATCCATATGCGCATCTGTGTCTATACAGACTCCTGTGTTACTGTGTATCTATATCTGTATCCATATGCACATCTGTGTCTATACAGACTCCTGTGTTACTATGTATCCATATCTGTATCCATATGTGTATCTGTGTCTATACAGACTCCTGTGTTACTGTGTATCTACATCTATGTTGATTTCTAGGTTTATGCCTGTATCTACGTCCATTCTCTATTTCCACACGTGTAACTATATCTACACCCGTGTTCATATCCATATTCACGTCTGCATCTGTTTGTACTCAGCCTTGGTTTCCCAGGGCTGACACGACTAAGTGCCACAGCCTGGCAGCTTAAACAACAGAAACGTGCTCTCACATTTCCGGAGCTGGGAGTTGGAGGTCGTCAAGGCACAATCTCTTCCAACTTCTTTCCAGAAGTTTCAGCTTCTCGTGGCTACTGACAACCGTGGCTTGTAGGAGCATAACCCGAATCTCTGTCTCCATCTCCACGTGGCATCCTCCCTGCGTGGGGCTGTCTCTGCGTCCAAACTTCCCCTTTAGTAAGGACACTGGTCTGTTAATGTTAGACCCTACTTCCAAGTAAGGCCGCATTCTGCGGTGCTGGGGTTAGGAATTCACACCTAACAATCATATGGGTGTCTGAGCCTGCATCTGCCCCTATATCCAGCTTCATTTTAAATGTAATTTGGAAAAAAACAGAGAAGTATAGAATAAAGAAATACTGTAGAATCCCACACCTGGAGATAAGTATCAACAGTGCAATCGCTTTCTTCTTTTACGTCATCGTTCCGTATTTTCCGTATTTCATTTTACACAGTTGGAATAACATCGCAGTTACATTTTCACGCCTTGCTTTTTAAGTTTGTGTCATACAAGCACTTTCCGACATCATTGAATATTCTTATTGGTTGCCAATGTTCATTCATGTAACTTTACTGAAAGGTGTAAGAGCGTCTTCCAGTGGCAAGACACATAAAACCTCGCGATGCTGGGGGACGTCAGGGAACATCTTTGTGCATAAGGCTTTTCTGTACTTATAGTCAGTGTACGATTACAATCTAATATCGGGGTATGACGCCTAGAAGTGCAAATGCCTGGAGGCTCCTGAAACCTCTCCCCGAATGGCTTCCAGAGAGGCTCTGCCTGTGTGCGTCCTGGCGTGACTCACTCACGGTCCGTCTGTGCCGCGGGCAGGGGACTGCCAGGACAGCAGAGGCGGGAGCCCTCCTGGCACTCACACCCCGCCCCTTGCCCGCAGCTCACGTGCAGACCTCAGTGTTAGAAAAGCGGGACACTGTCCCAGCGCCCGGACTGCTGACTGCTCACTCAATTGGATGCCCCCGAGGAATTCACACACGTCACAAAAATTGTCACGGAAACTGTTGACTTCAGGTGTGTCAAACACCCCATGGACAACATAAAATCCCGGTAATAACGTCCCTCAATATGGGGCTTCCCCTGGGGATCATCTGGGAGCCATCAAATTCCTCCAGGGTGATTGATACCTTAATAAGAACACCACGGCCACACAAAATTAATCTCAGATTCTCAGTTTCGACTATCAGGATGCATGCATGGTTCCTCAGCATCAGCCCTTCTTTTCTGCTGAATCCTTAAGAGAATTCAAACACAATTTGAGAACGGACCACTGCATACAATTGGTAAAACCCAGTTGTGAGGAGCTTTGGATCAGAGGTGCAGTATTAAACTGGGTGCCCCACGTAGACGATGGTGATGGCCACGTGAGCCCACTCCCCGCAGAGTCGGCGATGCTGAATGCCATGTCGTGGGCTGCGAAGTCCCAGGCCTGGGCCGCAGGATGCAGAGCTCTGCACAGGGCTCTCCCATGGACTTAGTGGAAACTTCCTTTGAAAGAAAACAGCTCAGTGCTGCACCTGTGAGGTCTTTGGGATGAATTCTTGTTGAGAAGCCTGGTTTGGAAAAGGTCACGTGATTGGCGTAAGGACGTAATTACCGTCATTATCCTCTTTGGACGTGCCTAATTTATCAACACGAGGAAGCCGTGGCTGACACTTGGGAGCCTGGCCTCGTCCTTGGGTGAGAACACAGAATTCTCACCGGCGTCGGCCGCAGGGAGCCCTGAGTGCTCCTGTGCGCAGTGTCACCCAGCGTCTTGGCTGTAGGCCCCACGACCAGGCATCACCCACCCTGCTGCCTGCCTGTCTGCTGCCGTGGCATCATCCCTCCCTTCCCTGGGGAGAAGGCTGCTCACCTCCAGCCTCCGCGTCCTCCTTCCCTCCTCCCACCCCGCTCCTGTGCCCTCAATAGTCGGTCCGCCAGATGCTACCCCAGCTCCGACTGCAGCGGGTGTGCAAGTCTCCGCCTCTGCGCGCAGGGACTCTCCTGCACAAGCTGGGCCTTGGGGGTTGGACTCGCGCCTCACGCGAATCCTTGAATAAGATGCTGACATGGAGATTCCGACCCCAGAGACCCAAGGGCTGGTTTCCAGGCCTTCATTTTCCTGGAACGTCCTGTCTCCTTCCTGGCGTTAGGGTTGAGAAGACTGTCCGGTAGGAGGAGAACTGCCATGCAGCCACCAGCAGCGGCCCCATCACGGAGTCCCCGCACCACCCCGGGGCCAGGCCCCCTCCTCTCCTGGCCCCAAGAAAAGAGAAATCAGTTTCTTACTGCGAGGCAAAGCGTGAGACACCATAAAGGAAAATGTAATATACGTTTGTCAGACGAGACCATTATCATTGACCATCTTAACTTGTTCTCTCTGAAATTACTCAATTTAATGCAGGTGATTTTTACGTGTGTGCCCTTCAAATGTGTTCATAGATCCTGGTGTGACTTGCCTGGAATTTCTTCCAATTTCACGTACATGTTTCCGAAGCATAAAGCATTAACATATCACACGTCGTCACGTCCTCTCTGCCTCCCGCACCTCCCAGGTGAGCTCTCGGGGCTGCTTTAGTTTTCAGGTGAAACTAACTGAGATTTGTGGGATGCAGCAAGACGGCTTCTGTCGGCCTCATGTAACACTTTTATTCTCTTTTGGCGAATCAACTCTGGTAGCATATTAAGAAGTGTGTATTCAAACACTCATTTCTAAAAGCCCAGAATAAACATGCTCCATAAACTAAAAGAACATTTTAAAAGGCATGCAAGCAAAATGCCGGTTAATTGCTGTGTACTTATCTGGTAGGCAATTGTCATTAATCTTTAAAGTATGTTCACAATTAATCAAAATGACTACACGACACAGTCATATATCTTACAGCAAATCTAATAAAAGGGATTAGATAAAACACACAAAGTCAAAACACCTAAGTTTTGCCTTGGTCCGTCCTGATCAATCACATGTGCGGGATGCTGACGGTGTCCTTGGGGTGGAAAACGTCACTCGCCTCACCGGGAGCCTTTTTGTGCACTCTGGTCGGTGGCAGCGATGTCTGCATGGATTTCGGTTCCAAAGGTGACACATCTTCCCAGATCAGACTCGACTTCAATTCTCTTTCTCAAAGCACTTTGTGGGTGCCGCTGTGGAGCCACAACTTTGGGTTCACCTCGCTCCTCTCTCAGCAGACGGCACGTGCTTGTTTATAGTGCCAGCCAGGACCCTCTGACTTGCAGAGCACTGCTCAACTCCGGTGAAACGAACGTAAAGGAATGTTTCTCCGGGTGGTTGAGGGCGAGGCGTGATTAAGATTTCATCACTGATCACCTAAAAGAGAGCAAGAAAAGGCGTGTGTAAAATAGACCTTTGAAACCGGAAGCTTTTGTAATTTTCCAGTGCTGAAGATCAGCTGCTTTATAAAGGCAAACCTTGGTGACGTCGGCTGATGTGGTGGGAGGAGGTGGAGAACCACACGTGGTGCCGTGGTACTGGGGAACGGTTTTGCTCCTCTAGCAAAGCTCTCTCCCTCTGCCTTCTCTTCCCTTCTCTCCCTCCCTCTTTCTCTTTCTCACTTTCTTTCTCTGTCTCTGTTTCTTCCTCTCTCTGTGTCTCTCCATAGATAGATGATGGGCAGATGGATCGATGGATAGATGAGTGGATAGGTGGATAGACAGATGCATAGATGGGTGGATGGACAGAAGATGGACAGATGGATAGGTAGGTGGGTGGATAAAGAGCTGACCGATTCCCACCAAAAGCCCAGGTTCTTTCATTCTGTGGGTGCTGGGATTTGCACAGTGGTAGGAACTTGGCTTCGGACCTACATTGCCTGGGTCAAATCATGGCTTCAGAGCTCTGGAAAACCAAAAAATGAAATATTATGAAAACCATAATACCCGATTTTTCATCCTACAAAGCTAATTCCTAGGAGCTGCTTTGCATTCAAATCGTCTCGTTTCCTTCCGACTGTCTGGGATTTGTCTGCGTGCTGTCACTGGTCTGAGGGAGGCCTCAGCTGGGTGAGTGACAACAGCCCTGCTTGGCGAGGCAGCCACTCCCTGCCCGCTGGGTCCTGAGGGACGAGCAGGAACCACCTGCGGGTGCTCACTGTCCCCCTCAATGTTAAGGGAGTCTCAGTCATTCCCACAGTAGAGCCCACGCTTCTATGTCGCTGCCTCCCGGCCTGCTGCAGGTAGCTGCATGCTGCGCCTTGGCAGGGCGGCTGGTGATGCCAGCACATCCACCGTAGGCTGCTTCCAGCCAGCTCCAGTCATGGAGACGCCTCTCGTCCCAGCCTTCCTGCTCACCACGGCAGGGACTCGGTGGTTAGAAATGAGAAAGGAGTCTGTGCACTCTGTAAACTCTGGCCCTGCATTAGGAAGGTCAAACCCATGAAGTCCTATGAACTGCCCCGCTCTGCTTGGGGCAGGGAGGGTGCAGCTGTGCATGGCAGCCCCAGCTGGAAGACTCCCTGGTCTGGGGGAACAGAAGCCACAGGGATGTGTTCACAGTGCAGGACAAGGGAGGACCAGGCAGGGCACGGACCCAGGCCCTGCAAAGGAAGAAGTCTTCTCAGGAGAATCCTCACAAACCAGCTCTCTGGAGGCTGGTTGGGGATGAAATCCTTTGGCACTCTAAGTAAAGAATCTTCCAGAACTCCGAGGTGTGAGCACATAGTTCCCCACCGGGCAGCTCATTCACACGGCTGCTGCTCAGACTTCTGTGCTCCTGAGCATGGACCTGCCTTCAGACAGCTGGATTCTCTTTACTGCAACACGGTGTGAAAAGTCTGGCTCTTGAAGGTTGGTAGTCACAGACAAAGACATTCGCCACTAGCTAGGGCTATGACAGATGGGTCGTGGGGACAAGGAGGACCAGTGAGGAAGCATTGCATCCCGCAGCAAGCCCTGCAGGAACACGCCTCGGCCCGCCCTGGCTGAGTCTGGACACCTGGCACCCCGAGGACTGAGACTCCAGGTCAGGCTCCTTCAGAGAGGGATCCCCGCCCGCCCAGCCCCTGCCCCTCAGCTCCTGCAGGGACTCACCCCGGCAGCAGGACATGGCCAACCTGGGGAGCCAGGCAGGCAGGGGCCTGGAGGGGACCTTCAGTCTGAGAGTATCAGGTGGGACGCAGGTAGTCTCAGCCTGGAGGAGGGGAGCTGCTATGGACTGGGGAGGAGGTTGAGCCAGCACCCATCGGGGTCGGCCCCAAGGCAGGACCAAGCCCAGCGCTCACCGTCAGTATGTGGAAAAGACATCTGCACCCCCACGTCTATGGCAGCACTATCCACAAACAGGAACGCGAAACGGAAGCACGGGCAGACACACGGGGATGCTATTCGGCCACGAAAGGCCATGCGGTCCTGTTACTGGCGGCAACATGGATGGGACCGGATGGAGGTCATCGTGTTAAGTGAGATAAGTCAGGCACAGAAAGACAAATGCTGCGTGTTCTCACTCATTTGTGGGAGCTAAAGAAGCGGATCTCATGGAGGCAGAGAGGAGATGGTGGTTACCGTAGGCTTAGAAGGGGGTGGGTGCAGAGAGGTTGGCTAATGAGCACAAAGATACCATAGATAGAAGAAACGAGTTCTTTTCATTTCTCAGGGACGTGTCAGGACACAGGGAGCAGCTGGGCCCAGGAGCCTGGGCTAGGCTCTCTCCCATCCCTCTCCCCGATTGTCTGTCTCCGCTGGGCCCTCCAGGGCGGAGCCACCTGCAGCCACCCAGCGGGACCCAGACCTGCTCCTCAGATGTGGAGGGGGTGACGGCCCCTCCCAGGGTGGGGAATGTGCCGCCCGGCCCCCCAGCGGTGCCCGTTTGCACTTGTTCGGCCTTTTCCATGACCGTGCTCCCCGCCAGCCCCACCAGCCCTGGCTGGCTGCAGGACTCTTGATTGCCAACTCAAGTGCCCCAGGGCTCCAGGCTCTAGGCCACAGGACAAAACCCAAACAGCTCACCTCCCCCCGTGGAAGTCTGTCCCTGACAAACCCTGAGCACACCTTGTCCTGCCCGGTGTCCACACCCTGTCTGAGCCGTCATGCTTCCTCCCGGGGCCCCTGGAGCTTCCAGCTTTCCATGTCACCCTCTCCTTTAAATTCTTGTCAACACCTGGCCTGTCACCTACAGCCGGCATTGCTGGGGGACTGGATCCGGGTGTCCCTTTGTCTGCCAACAATGCTCCACTTCCACATAGAGCCGTGGGGGCAAACACAGGGAAGTGTCTGGAGTTTGGTGGGAGCAACGTGTTTGGGCAAGAAGCCCCCAGAGCAGGGACTGGGAGGGGGCGGGACAGGCACTACACCCGGGAGCAGCATCTTCTTATAAAATGTGGTGCAAAAATAAGGTAGCATGGGCTGTCACCTTGCTCAAAATTACTTAAAACCAGAGGCCCAGGAGGATGTTGGCAGTGACTCCAGCTGACACCGGAGTGGTGGGAAGGTTCTTGGGGCCGCAACTGTCCTGCAGCTTAACATGTCACCAAGCCGTTCCAGCGGGCCTGTGGGTGACAACCCACTGGGAAGTCTCCTAGCAAGGCCAGCCAAGTCCACCAGCCTCCTGGGCCCTTTGATCGTGGGGTCCTGTTCTAGAACCTACTTTCCCATGTGACACTGCCCATGGCCCTCCCACCATCGGGCTACACCATAAACCAACCCAGCCCTGGTTTCTGCAGAATGCGGGACTCAGCTACCTCTTCTCCCCAACCCTGGAGAAGCCCCTGGGGGCCACAGTGCCCAAAGTCAGAGAGGAAGAAAGCCAGTGGAGAACTGAGGCAGCCTCAGCCCTTGCTGTGAATTAATTTTCCCTCCAATGAGTTTAACAGTGAGCTGGGAGGGTCGCAGGCAAGGGCAGGGACACAGGCCACAGAGCTCTCACTGCCTGGTGTGGAGGCCACCCTGCCACCCCACCACCCCACCACCCTGCCACCCTGCCATCCCAGCGTTTATGTGGTGCCCAGCGCCTCCGCCTTCTGGGTAGCGCCAAATAGAAACGGGAAGGCAGTTAACACGGACTCCCGAGGCAAACCACGACATGTGCCTTCTTCACACCTCCCCACGGACACGTGCGCAGGGCACCCGATCCTCCGTGCCTTGGTCCCCATGCCAGGCGCCACGCTTGGCTGTGCCGGAACTGCCCCGGCTCCCAGATGCAAATTCCTCTCCCTCCAGGTTTGCAAAGGTAACAGGACACAGTGAGGCTTGACCGGAATGTTCTCAGCGCCGGCTTCCCTCCTTCCCAGCGGATCCTTCCCAGCGGTCCACACAGAGTGGGAGGTTGGGTCCCCGCAAGAGCTCTAGAGGCCTCCTGGAGAAGTCCAGTTGGACCCAGGCCTCTGTCCTTGCAGCCGCCACCGGCACCACCGTGTAAGACAAGGTGACGATGTGCAGGCCACGAGTCCCTGTCTGTTTTGTCACTTGACGGATGTGGAGGCCTGACCTTCCCGGGCTACCTTGTCTCCGCTCCCCAGCCCGGCCCCTCCTGCTTTCCGTCTCTTTCGCGGTTTTGCCGCATTCTACTGTGCAAACAGCAAAGTCCCAAAAAGGTAGGCAGGAGTGCCGTTTGAGATCATTAGCTTAATTTGAGCTGAAAGGTCTTTGTTGTAAGTTGGGGAGGGGAGGGACCTGGGGACCTCTGCGGAGTGTTTTGCTGGCAAGCTTGTTGAGATATGATTGCCTTTGTTGTGATAATCTGAAATTAATTTGCACTTGAACCCATCTTTCTTCTGGGCTCAATTTAAACACTGTTATAATTATGCGCCCCGCATGAAATTGAGAACAGACCCTGGTATGACAAAGCTGAATATTTTAATTCCCCAGGTACAGACGGCTTTTTTCCTCACTTATCTCACAAGGTAATAAAACAAAATGTTCCAGTGCACATGCTTAGGAGAGAGGCACTTGCCTGAGGGGAAACAGAGATAATCAGTGTGTTGCTACACAGCCACTCTGTGCCTTCACAGTGGGTCAGCCGCTCTCTTGTAAAGTGATGTTAAACTTCTGCTAATATTAGTTGATTTGTACCTGGAACGATATTTAAAAAAAAAAAAAGTGAAAATGGTGCGTTTTATTCTATTTCAGCCGCTCCTCATCTAAGCGGCTTTGTCTCCAACATCCATTTTCTCAGATTTTTTAAAACACTATTAAAGGCTCCTCCTAATACTCACAATTGATCTTAGCAGAGCACCTTTCTTGTTCTCAGTGTGGGCTGTAATAGCCTTATCAGCATTCTTTTAGTTTTAACCCAGATTAGTGTTTTTGGTGAGGAATCTCATTAACTCTGGCGGGCCTATCTGCCTTTGTGATTGCCTTTGGAATTGTAATGCACTAAAAGGCCAACGGGGCCTTTCCCCGGGGCACAAATTCTTCTTTAAATCAGCCTTCGGCTTAGAGTAACAAGGCGCTCCTCGGAAAGAGACGTTCTGAAAGGTCGGGGGAAACTGTGCGGTTTCCCCTCGCAGGAGACGTCACCAGGAGTGGCTGGGAACCTGAGGATCTGGGGGAGGTGCCCAGGGGCCCTGCGTGCTTACCTGCCCCCGGCGCTCGGGCCCCTGTGAGCCACGGCCCTTCCTCCCTCCCGCCCCCTGCCGTCTGCCCTCCTATCTCGAAAAACGCCCAGCTGCCCCTCTGAAAAGCAGCCTTAACTCTGTCCCCTGCCCACTGCAGCAGGAGGCACCGTCATCTCATAGTCAGGGAGACAAAGACGGTGGCGGTGCTGTGGGGAGGCACCTGCCAGCGAAGGGCGGAAACCCACCGCCCGCGCGTTTTGTGAGTGATTATAGCACCGGGCACTTGGCTTCTGTAGCGACAAAGTATCCAAGGGCCAAAATTCATTCTGATTTGAAAAATAAAATGTTTTCCACCTGAACGTCACTTTTGTTCTATTGCTCGTGGGGCGAAATGTCAACCGTAAATGTATGTAACTGACCTCATTTGTTAGAAATTTTTAGAAAAATACAGATGAGTGATTGGGTACGATAGTATTTTTAACAACAACAAAAAAATACATTTGTAGAATGGCTTTATCTTCTAGGAGTAATTGTGTTTGTGTGCTCTGTTATAATTTCAGGGAAGATAAAGAATCCAATGTTAAGACTGTGGTAGGAGCAGGACTATTTTTATTTACTGTTTTGCAAGGCCTGTTAAAATATGCACCCACGTGGCGTTTATGTTCTTTGATCACTTTCCTTACTACATGATTTTAGACAAGGAATTGAGGCAACGCTCTAGGGTCTCATTCAATCGTGCCCCTGGGAAGGCCACGACTGCGTGACGCCCGCCTGGCGTTGCGTGGGGGCTTGGGTGCACCCGCAGTGACACGTAAGAGAGGTGGGTGCCTGACGTCTCAGAGGGGAGAGACGGGTGCTCCCATTGCCCGCAGGGGAGGGGTGTGTCCCACACCATGCAGACGGGAGCAAGAAGAGTCACACAGCAGAGGAGTGTGTGCCTGACGTCCCTGGGGGCGGAGGTGGCTGTGCTTATCACATGGGGACCTGCGTGAGCCTAACATCCCGGCAGAGGCGCTGGCGCTCCCGTTCTCACAGGAGGTGTGGGGTGCGCCAGCTCCCACGCAGAGACACGGGTGCAGAGGGTGTGTGTGAGCCTGTCACAGACAGGGATGTGGGGACGCCCATTATCATACGGAAGGACAGGTGCCTGGTGTCGTGCGGCAGAGATGTGGACGGGCCTAACGGCCCCTGTCAGCGGGGTGGGTGCCCAGCACTGTGCGGAGGAGGCCCGGGTGCCCCACTATCGTGTAAGAGAAGCCAGCGTGCCCAGTGTCCCACAGAGCAGGTGTGGGTGTCCCCATTTCCACGTGGAATGTGCATGGTGCGCCTGCCGTGTTCCCGATGTGTGTGCAGAGCAGGGGCGAGTGCACCCGCCCTCCAGCGCAGGGTGAGGGGCGAGCCGTCCAGCGGCAGAGCCCACAGCTCTCATCAGCGGCACCCCAACTTGCCAAAGCACCCGAAACTCTCAGTAAACTGCCCAAGGAGGGACACCCCAGCAATGCAGAACTCAGAGCAGTGACTCGGGGTGCCACTGGGGGAAGGTGAGGTGGCCTCAGGCTGCATTTCCCCTGGGCTCTGTGTGCTGGCCCTAGCGCCCCCATCCTCCTGCGGTGGGGTGGGGGCATCCTCCCTGCCCAACCCCCGAACTGTGCACACCTGGGGTGCTCCTGAAAGGCAGCTCTGGAAACAGCGGTCCGCACAGCTGCCCATCTCTCCTGAGATAGCATCTCCCGATCTCATGGTGGATTATCTGCTTTCTTGGGCTTTGTTTTCGGAAGTTTGACGTGGGGCCACAGAGGTGACAAAAGATTGGCACTGGGCCCTGGAAGTTAAGTGGCCAGCCATTAGCTGGGGTGGACCCGGGAGGCCGGTGTGGGCTGCCCTGAGTTAATCTCTGCCTCCTTTATCTCATCTGTGTGGAGCCCTCCCGGCAATCTACCATCCCTGTCACTGACTTTTATCACCTGACGGGCCCCTGTGAGGAGCTGCTTTTCTCATGATGAATCAGCTCCTCATTTAAACAGTTGTGCCCTGCACCTAACGTGAGAACAGCTCTGTAAACAGCAGACACAGAATGCCGACTGTTTACATCCACTCTCAGCCAGCCCCTGTCCCAAAAGGTGCCCCAGCCCTGATGGCAAAGCCAAGCGCCCTGGCAGCTGGGGTCACGGCGTGGCCACCTCCTTCACGCAGGGTCAGGGCCTGAGCAGGCTGCCTGGAAAGGCTCCTGGACAGCTCGTTCCCGTGCGGCCTTTCCTGGCACAGAGTCGCTGCAGCAGGTGCAGGGACCTGACCTCCCACACAGGGAGGCTGGCTCTGGCATTCAAGACTAGCTCTATCTCCAGAGTGGCCTCACCGAGTCTGGGGTCCCTGAGCGCAGATCCCCTGTGCCAAGCACAGTGCTCAGGATGCGGTTTCTCTTCCCCAACTGCCTAGACCCCTCCCACTCCCTGCCTCCAAGTCAGTAGGGGGTGCGGGGGGGAGTTGGCCACTCAGGCAGGATGGAAATGGGTCTGTGGGCCCTGTGTGCAGCCAAGAGTCTTCAGAGTTTAGCTTTTTTTTTTTTTTTTTGAAACAGGGTCTCGTTCTGTCTCCCAGGCTAGAGTGCAGTGGCATCAGCACAGCTCACTGCAGCCTCCAACTCCTGGGCTCAAGTGATCCTCCTGCCTCAGCCTCCGTGACTGCAGGTGCCACCACCATGCCTGGCTGATTTTTCTGTTTTTTGTAGAGACGGCGTCTCACTATGTTGCTCAGTCTGCAGCTTTTAGATTTGCGCATTCGTGGGGTTAACCAGATTTGATTGTGGGGTGATCAGCCACACGTACATTTCTCTAAGGTTGTTTACAAAATGTTGGAACTTCGGGTGGATCCTGGGATAGCACCTGGGCCCTCTTCAGGGTTTCGCCACCTGGTCCGTCTTCCTAATGGAGGTTAATACTTCGCATCAGAGCTCGAATTTGGGAGGCAGGTGATGCGCTGGTGTCAGTTTCTCACAGGCTGAGTCCCTGCTGTTTCTGGGCTTTATCCTGGCTGCACAAGGCCCCCAGCGTGGGCCCTGTCTGCACCGCAGGAACTCTGGGAACAGGGCATTGGTGGGGACTGTGACTTTGAAACCAGGTACAACTGAGGTACAAGAATCTCCAGGGCGTGGTCCAAGAGCAGGTGCAAAGGACGGTCTGCGTCCCATTTCCGTAGCTGATGCACGCTCTCCCAAATTCACCTGCAGGCAGAAGATGCCACCTGCCTCGCTATAGCTGGGGAATTGTAGGGAAGGTGGCCGCACAGCAGGCAGGAGACAGGAAGCTGACCTGTGGTCCCGTCCCGCTGACCTTAGCTTCGCAGAAGCCTCCGTTCTCACTCTGGCTGCTCAGCAGACATGGATTTCTTCCCAGCAAGTGGAGACTGACCGCCGTCTATCCACTAATTACATGCACCATGATTAATTTATAGAACTGCTCCCCCAGGGAGTCCCTGGAGTATGTGCAGCCATGTCCCAAAGAGTCCCCTAGCCCGAGGTGTGGGAGTCGGCCTCAGCTCCCAGCTGCCTGCCACCCTGCTCCAGCCCACCTCAGGGAGCCATGGGACCCACTCCCAAGGTCCTGAACTGAGCCTTCCCCAGTCCCTGCCAACACCGCTCCGCCATCCGCTCCCACCTCTCGGCTAGGTGCTTACGGCTCTCTGCGCCCACTCCCACCCCACAGGCCACTCCACAGGTCGGTCAGAGGGTCTTCTAACATACGAATCACACCATGCTCCCCCTCAGCTCCTAACAGCCCTCCAGCAGGTCCCCACGGGACTCGGAATTCCAATTCTCACTGCGGCCTGCGAGCCCCTTTGTACCTACCTGGCCCTGCCCTCTCCCACCTCTCTCTGCTGGGCCCTGGGCTGGTCTACTGAGCCTGTTCATGCCCCAGGACCTTTGCACGGTTGCAAAGCTCTTCTCCCACACTCAGAGGTCACCTCCACCACCCCTTGCAGAGAGATACCCTCCCTGACTTCCCCAGTCATACTTGTTCTGATTAGTTACTTAGTCACATAGATTATTTGATAGCCAAGGGTTTCTGTGAGGCTGTCTTCCTCCACTGCAAGAGAGGCTCCCAGAGGCCAGGGATCGCCCGGGTCCTGCTTCCCCAGGGCCTGGCACGGAACAGCCCTCACTGCTGATGAGAAGCGGCAGACGCCGGGAGCACGGTGGAGAGGCGCTTGCCTAAGCCTGGGCGGGCCCTAACGGCTCTCGTCTCTGCTGCACCTCAGTCTACCCGTCTCTGAATCATAAGTGACAGGGCTTGGCACTTGAAGGAGCCATGTGTTTTGCTGAAATCTTGCTACTAATGATTTTGAGGGGTTATGGAAAAATGCCGCAAAATAAAACCCTCCCGCCAGTGTGAAGTGTCTGGGAGTGGCGGGGACCCGGTCCCTTTGGGGGAGCTTCTCCTCATCAGCGGCTCACCCAGCGGCAGCCACTTGTTCCCACGTTCCTTCCACGGAGCCCGTTGGCTGCCCTCGGCGGGCAGGCAGGCGCTCACAGGGAGTTCTGCAAAGGGAGGCGATGTCCGCAGTTGGGACGCGAGGCCCTGCGGGGGCTGGAATAGCAGCTCACGGGCCGTGGAGCCGACCGACTCCCTCGGACAGGGGTCCCTGGGGCTGAATGGAAGCTCTCGGCAGGTTACTGGAGTCAGGAGGGGTGGGAACTGCAACTTCACGACCTCTGTGGCGAATCTGGGGCTCACATTTGGGGAGAGGCCCCCAGGCAGGGAGGCCAGTCAGGGGAAAGCAGGGCATCGGCCACACCATGCACAGACAAGAGCCTAGGACATTCCTCCTCATGCTGCTATGCACACTCATGCACCGTTAACCAAAACACCTGGATAAAGCGGTTTTGTGTCTCAGAGTCTCCTTTTTCCATAGTCAGGAGAACATTGGAATCACACAGCACAGAAGCTACAAGCAACACCAGAGCATCTCTCACCCAGCCGTGGACGTTTGGCAGGAGGCGCCGTGAACCAGCAGAGCCCAGCGCTTCCTCGGGGTCAGCAGGGACAGGAGAAACGGGAGCCCAGCTTGGGACGAGCACATCTGTGCCTCTCACGCTGGCCCCAGGAGCCCTCCTCCTCCCAGTGTCCAGTGCTGCTCTCACGGGCCGACTGGTTCTTAGAGAGGACATCGCCAGACCCGTAGAACATCCTCTGCTTGTCTCCAAGCACTCAGAGGAGGTCGGTCAGACAGGTACCTTCACACTTTGGAGATCAAAGCCAAGAAATTGGTTAACAAGAGCTGTAAGAACAGAGAAAATAGCAACAGCTCCTCTCTCCAGCTACGGCTTCCAGCTGGTGTCCCAGCCTGGGTCAGGACAGGACTTAGATGTCCTCCAGTGGTCTCCACGCCTGCCCCCTGCTGTCCCCAAGGCGAGGACTGGTACCGTGGCCTGTTAGGAACCAGGTTGCGCAGCAGAAGGTGAGCAGCAGTGGACAGGTTATAGGAGCTGCTTCTGCATTTACAGCTGCTCCCCATCTCTGGCACCACCGCCTGAGCTCCCCCTCCTGTCCGATCAGCAGCGTTGGTTTCTCACAGGAGCTCGAACCCTCCCTTAAACTGCGCAGGGAGGGATGGAGTTTGCCTCCTTATGAGAATCTACTGCCTGATGACCTGAGCCGGAGCTGAGGCGGTGATGCTGGTGCTGGGGAGCGGCTGCAAATACAGACCATCATCAGCAGAGGGGTTTGCACAATGAAAGTGATGCACTTGGATCATCCCGAACCATCCCAGCCCCTGGTCCATGGGAAAATTGTCTTCCCTGCTCCCTGGTGCCAAAAATGTTGGGGACTGCTGTTTGAGGGCTCTCACAGCCCTTGGAACCCACCAGCCTGACTCACGGCCAGGTTTCCCCGCTGTGACGTCCCATCTGAGGTGACAGGTCAGTGCCTGCACCACCCCGGGTTCTCCACACCCTGGACTCGTCCTCAGCATCTGCTCCCCATCAACCCCCTTTCCTGCTTGCTGAAAAAAACACCCGCCTGTGTGCACCGCGGCTTTGCCTATTCTCACGAGGACATGGCTTGCCTCGGCCATGCAGGGCTGGCACTTGGTGGCTCCCCGGGACAGCCCTCACTGTTAGTAAATAAAAATCACCAGGGACTGAGTCCAGCCAATACCTGCTTGCCAGGTGAATTTTAAAGGACATCATGCACATGGATGGTTAGATCACAAAGCCCAGGGCACAGCAGCTGCTCAGTAAAGCACAGTGTGTGCAGGGTTTATATCGTTAACACCGTTGTCACATCTTGGTCAGGGCTATTTCCTCCCTGCCACTGAGCCCCCTCCCTGGGGCAGGACTCTGCGCAGAGATGGCGACGTCATGACTCTACTCCTTGGATTAGAAGTGTCCTGAGGGAGAACCACTTTGACACCGTGATACCCAGAATGAGCAGGCAGAGCTTTTCCTGCTGCAGTTTTTTTTTTTTTTTTTTTTGAAACCGTTTTTAGCAAGGTTTCCCGGGGGTTTTAGTTGCGGGGGATAAGCCGGGCAAAAAACAAACACCAACACCTGGGCTACAGCAATGCTTGTGCCGCAGCCTTCCGCGTTGCTGGGAAAAAATC
>CAUYRT010106061.1:0-15213 GCA_963574885.1 Lepilemur ruficaudatus | reverse complement strand
ATTTTCACTGGCAAAACACAAAAACGATTGCAAAGTCAAATTCCCTTCCCCTCAGCTCAAACAAATATGTGCAGGACGTGCTGGTTTTAAAAGTAAAGTTTTGAGGGATTTCCTTCCCCCTATTGAAACCCCTAATACCTTCCACCAACTACATTTCAAGCATGCCCCTCCCCTCCACAGTGCTCACCACATCCCTCAGATGTGGGTCTACCCCTCTTTCCCCAAATCCGCACTGAACACTGCCACCATTTGTGCACCATAGTGTTAATCAGTCAGAACCAATTCGATGGCGACTACATATGGGGCCCATTTTTCCTGTCTTGTGTCACCTCACTTTGAATAATGGGCTTATGTGTTTAGCTGTACAACTTGGTAAATTTACCAATAATCATTTAACTGTACACTTAAAATGGAGTAAAGGCATGATATGTAAATTAAGAAGTATTTGCTATGATGCTTTATCATATAATCTTCCAGAGATGTTTCAGTAGATGTATAGATGTAATATAGAAGATAACAGTGTATATTCATAAAACTGGAATTATATGCTCAGTTGGGAAATTACTTTTGTACTCAATGACCCATGTACATCTTTTTATAACAATAAATATTTGGAAAAAATTTTTAAAAAGTTTTGATTTTGCTTGTCACATCTGATTTAAAAAGAAGATAGTTTTCAATATTATGTACTAAGAATGTTTAATATTCTTAATCTAGTACCAGTGTAAAACCATAGTTAATATACTGTACATTTTAAAAAGTACACTTCAAAATGTTTTGCTAGTATTATAATTGCAAAGTCTTAATAATGTTACAATGACAATGCACTAAAATGTTAGTACATACATTTTCTACCAAATATCAATAATAACACAAAAATATGCCATGTTCCTATAGTAACAAGACTTTAATTATACATAAACATTGTATACGTTATGTAATATAAAACCATATGAATATATTTTTTCTATTTATATTCTTTAAAGAACACAATTTATAGATTTTTGAAATTGTGTATGACCATTTATACCTATTTTTCTCATTTAGATTGGGAGGAGAGTTCTCTTATTCACAGATATTGAACTTCTTTATACCCTCTTGGAACTGTAGAACTGAAGCCCATGTAATTGCTATCAGACAAGGGGAGAGCCTCTTGAAATTGTACAGCTCATGAATTTCTTTGCGTTGTCATCAACATAGGTAGAAGAGGTTATTAAACTTAGCACAGGCTGCTGTCCCCTGATTGATACCATGTGCCAGATTTTAAATTCTTTCCCATTCATGCTTATATATGCATTTACCAGTCACTGGCTTGTGGAATTTTAAGTTTTACATTTCTCTGGCTTATTTTATTACCTCTCAAAGGCTTTTCCTTCACTTTTTCTTTTAAAAGAATTTGTCCTGTTCAGTGTGAAAAGCTGGTCTAAAATAAAAAAAAGAATTTGCAAATAAAACAAAACAATTTTCTTACCAGGAAGGCTGATATTTCCAACAAAGCCTTTATAAAAATTTATTTCCAAGTAAATACATTTGAAAATGTGTTTCTTAAGTAATAATAGGTTTTGAAGTTGTTATAATTATTTTATTTGCAAAAATGAGCCTTAATTTTTCCTTAATAAAAAATTCTTGCAGACTATCTGTAGGAATCAAAAAGAGTCATATTTTCAGGGTAGCAACTAATGTTAGAGTGTTTAGATGCACATGTATCTATTTGAGAACCTAATATACATACAATTTATATACCCCATTTCAGAAGAAATATATCCCTCATTTTAGAACAAATGGACATGAGAGTTGCAGAATATATTTTAGAGAGATTTAGTCATAGTACATTCACTTGTAAATAGGTTGGAATGTGCAGAATTCCACAGAAACATGCTTTAATTCAAACATGCTCACAACATCATAACAAAATAAAATCAGTGTTAGGTGTTCTCTCTCCTATTCT
Organism: Lepilemur ruficaudatus; assembly: GCA_963574885.1. Taxonomy (NCBI): domain Eukaryota; kingdom Metazoa; phylum Chordata; class Mammalia; order Primates; family Lepilemuridae; genus Lepilemur; species Lepilemur ruficaudatus. The sequence goes on along the minus strand of CAUYRT010106061.1, from coordinate 13,265 downwards.
CTATTCTCCCTTATTTTGACATATGTAAATTCTCCTACCTCAGTTTCTCAGCCTCCCACATATACCTCAGAAATAAATATGATTCTATGCCCTGGGGATTGACTGGTTTCCAATTTCATGATTTTTAGAAAACATTTTGTGGTAAGGTATCATTCAAAGCTCACAATACCTCACTGTTATACAAAAGCAGTTTTCCTCATTTTCAAACATAACGACAGTTCCAGTTTGAATACTTTTGAAAGAACACATCAGGTAAATAAAAACAAGTTATGAACAGACAACAGATTACATAGATATATAAAAAAAGAAAAAAACTTTCTAGAAGAGCTTTCAAGCTTTCAAAAGATCTGAAAATTTTGGAAATAACAGGAGTCATTTTGCAAGAATGTCAACATTGTACAGAATATATTAGATACCCATTTCCGTGCTTAATCTTTACAAGTCGCTGCTTCAGAGGATATAAACCCTTTTCCAGTCTTTGCTAGAACCTCTCTGTGCTATTAGGCATGTCCTCTCTCCTCATCTCTTTCTGTTCCTCATACCTCTTCAGTGTAACATTTATTTGCACAAAGAACACACCTTGATATCATAGATCTTTCTAATTTGACTCAATTAATTATTAAAATACTCTAAATTTAATTCAAGAAGAACTCTTTTAAAAAGCCACACACATGTGCATCTACTGACACTTTCTATCTGTCTCTGCCTCCCCCCCCCCTTTCTGAATGGTATTCATACAAAATATGTGCAAGAATATACTTCGGACAGTTGACAATAGCTATCATGGGGTAATAGATACATTAGGTTTCTAGGCTTGCCACAACACACCACCACTAACTGGTTGTCTTAAAACAACAGAAATGAATTTCACCACAGTTCTTGAGGCCGGATGTTAAAAATCATGCTGTTCATAGGAACACACTTCCTCCCAAGGCTCTAGGGGAGGACCCTTTCTTGCCTCTTGTAGCTTATGGTGGCTCCTGACATTCCTTAGATTGTGGCAGCATAACTGCAATCTCTACCTTATCTTCACAGGGACTCCCCTCTGTGTCTGTGTCCTCTCCTCTTGTAAGGACATCGGTCATTGACTCACCTTATCAGAATGATTTTATCTAGAGATACTTACCTAAATCATATCTGCAAAGATTCTATTTTCTAATAATGTCACATTTTAAGTGTCTACAGGTTTTATAGTCATAAATATGAATACTTGCCATTTTGTAAAAAATATCTAATCAGACATGGGTATTAAAGAGCATAAAGTTCAAAGATATTGAATAATGGGTATTAAATTCAAAATATTCAGGCGGAAATTGAAACTGGAAAGTTCTATTACTATTGGCTAGCTCTCTGAATGGTTGAGACATCTTTTTGGAAGTTATTTTTCTTTTCCCACGACACTGCTTCTTAGGACACTGAGTCCAGCCTATCATTGATCTTGAAGATAATTAGTTTTTCAAATGAATTGCTTATAAAAATTCCCTAGATGTTAAAGTCTCTGAAGTCAGAAATGATATTTGACTTGTTCACCACTCTATTTGCAGTAACAAAGACAATAGATAAGTGTATTTAATGTATAATTAATGAATACCTTAATAAAAAATGCCTTTTAAAGGTCACTCTGCCTAAATGTTTCTGAAATTTTGTAATTCATGTTTTTAATTTCAAAATGAACAATATGTACAATATACTGTGTTTTAAGCTAAGTGTTATTACAAAAGAGTCAAAAAGTTAAAAAATAAAAAATTTATAAAGTAAAAAAGTTACAGAAAGCTAAAGTTAATTTATTATTAAAGAAAGAAAAGTATTTTTATAAATTTAGTATAGCCGAAGTGTTCAGTGTTTTTTAAAGTTTATGCTAGTGTGCAACAATGTCATAGGCCACCTCATTCATCACTCGTTCACTAATTCACCCAGAGCAACTTCAAGTATTGTAAGCTCTATTTATATCAAGTGAACTACAGCGGCAATTTTAATAACAACGTTCCCTTTTGAACATTATAGTTATAATGCATACTAGCTGCCGTTTTGATCAGTGAGATGGCTTGAGCAGTGGTCATAGGCGGATCCCTGACCTCTGTCAGCAGTCAACATCTACCATGACTGCCGTTAAGTCAAAGTTCACAAGCAAAAGTGATGGTCATCAGTCTATGGCCATGATAGATTAATATAAGTGACTACCAAAGTTAAATGATTATGATTTCTTATTAGCATTTTCAAAAATAATGTAGTAAAAACATGTATGTAAAATATATTAGATATTCAAAACCAAATGAACAAGTACTGATAATAAACTGTTTGCTAAAAAAGTTGCATGTAATTCTGTATTCCCTTTGTGATTTTAAAGAGAATGTGGGCTTGTGTTTTGATAAGAAATATTAGTACAATTAAATTAAGATTTATTTTGAACACATGTATTTTAAAATGTCCTTAAGGAGATATCTAATATTTTACAATTTTTCATTCTCAACAATAAAGAACTCACAGGGGAAGTTATCAATTGAATAGGGAAAGAATGTTATTTGCTATTTGCACAATTTAAATAATATAAGATCAATGATAAACTGTTTATAAGTATTTAAAAATCATATTGTATTCTCCATAAGTTTTGAAGCAAACAGAAAAGTGTGTTCTGTGGAAATTTTGCTTACCAAGATTATTTTTCTTCATGGAAGTAAATTTTATTTGTAGGAACATTGTAACTATGGAATACAACATAGAAAACTCTGCAATAAAGTAGGACTCACCTTACAAAAATACTAATAGTGTTTATCGTCAAGATGTTATTTTATCCCTCGAGGCAGAGAATATGGACATGCAGACAGATGATGAATGTAGTCAACTAGAAATCTAGTAAACCAGCAAACTATGAAGCAAGATTATCAGTTGAAAATAAGAACAGCCCACAAAAGCTTTTTAGTGTGATGTATTCCCACCTGTATAATTTTGCATGTGTTGCTTGTGCTTTTGGTGTCATATTCAAGAAATCATTGCCAAGCTCGACATTATAAAGTTTTCTATCTGTGTTTTCTTCTAAGTATTTTATAGTCCCAGGTCTTACATTTAAATCTTTAATCTGAGTTTGCTTTTATATATGGTGTAAGATAAGGTTCTAATTTTATTATTTTGTGAATATCTAGTTTTCCCAACACCAAATAATAAAGAGATTATCCTTTCCCCATTGTGTACTCTCGGCTACTTAGTAAAAAAAAATCCTTGACCATATACATATGGGTTAATTTCTGGGCTCTCTATTCTATTCCATTGGTCTAAATGTCTATTTTCATGTCAATACCACAGTGTTTTAATTTCTATAAATTTGAGAAAAAAGAAACCTACAGAAAGGGAAAATAATTGCAAGTTTTATACCAGTTTTATACATTCAAAATATATAAGGAGATCTTACAACTTAATAGTAAAAAAATGGAAAACCACTTTTAAATGGGCAAAGGACTTGAATAGACATTTATCCAAAAAAGACAAATTAACAGCCAACAGCTATATGAAAAGATGCTCAACATCACTAATCTTCAGGCAAATGCAAATCAAAACCACAATGATATATCAACTCGTAACTTTTGGCATGGCCATTATCATAATTCAAAAGATCACAAGTATTGGTTAGAATATAGAGAAATTAGAATCCTTGCACACTGTGGGTGGGAATGTGAAATGGTGAAGCCACTATAGTAACAGTATGGTGGTTCCTCAAACACTTAAAAATAGAATTATGATATGTTCCAGCAATCCCACTTGTGGGTATATATCAAAAAGAAATGAAATCAGGATCTCAAAGAGATATATGCACTCATGTTCATTGTACCGTTATTCAAAATAGCCAAGATATGGAAACAACCTAAATGTCCCTCAATAAATGAATGGAAAAGAAAATGTGATATAGATGTATAATGGAATATTGTTCATCCTTAAAAAAGAAGAAAAGCCTGCTATATATTACAACATGGATGAAAGTCAAGGACATAATGCTACATGAAATAAGCCAGGCACAGAAAGACAAATGCTATGTAATTCCACTTAAATAAAATATATAAAATAGTCAAGCTCATAGAAACAGAGAGTAGAACGGTGGTTCTACTGGGGCTGGGATGAAGGGGAAATGAGGAGTTACTTTACAATGGATATAAAGTTTCAATTATACAAGATAAATAAGTTCTATAGATCTGCTACACAACATTTGGTCTACAGCTAACAGAAATGTATTGATGCACTTAACAATTTTATCCTGGGTAGAGCTGAAGCCCATTCTACTAAGTGAAGTATCACAAGAATGGAAAAACAAGCACCACATGTACTCACCTTCAAATTGGTATTAATTGATTAACACTTATGTGCACATATGGTAGTAACATTCATCAGGTGTTGGGCAGATGGGAGGAGGGAGGAAGGGATGGGTATATTCACACCTAATAGGGGCGGTGTGCACCGTCTGAGAGATGGACATGCTTGAAGCTCTGACTTGGGCGGGGCAAAGGCAATATATGTAACCTAAACATTTGTACCTCCATAATATACTTAAATAAAATAAAAAAAGCTGTTAAGAGGATAGATTTCACATGTAATGTTCGTATCAAAATTTAAAAAATAATAAGACTATCAGTCAGGACGCAAATCACACTTCATGAACACTCTAAATTTCTGGGAAATCTAAGAGGAAAGAAGGCACGCAACAGAAATCAGGGAAGTGGAAGAGAAAATTCAAGCCAAGGCGTAAGTGTCATGCAGCACTAAGCGACCCAATGCTGTTAGTTATCCTGAGTTTGAAATGGTGGCACTAACATGAGTATGTGTTTTTGTCTAGTCATTTTCAGTTGATGAATGCAGGCAACAAAAAATAGTACTCATGAAGGTTTGGGGATTCCCCAGCACGTACAACAGGTAAAGAAAATGAGAGGAAGACAAGAAAGTTGAATAGGTATACACATACACATACATCTATCCATGTACAAACATACATACTCTTTATATAAAATTCCACATAAATATTCCATACACACACACATATCCTGGAATTCAAGTTTTTGGGGGAGTATTAGAAAAAGCCCAAATGTGGTAGGCTCAATGAATTGAAGAAGTCAAAAATGTGCAAATGGGGTACAAGAAGAATAGGCTGAAAAATTGAAAGTGATGATTATAGAACAGAAAGATAAAAAATAAAGCTATAGAAATATTGCAGCTATTAATCTCTCATGAGTCTGCAAATGAGTCACTATGTCAGGATCAATGACAAGAACAGTTGAGCAATGACAAGTGTATTATAAATATAAGCCATATGGATATTTAAACTATGAGGAATTTAGGCCAGAGCAATATTGATTAAGTGAACAAGAAGTTGCACTATATACTAACATGAACTCAAAATGGATGAAAGACTTAAATCTAAGGTTTGAAACAATAAAAGTACTAAAGGAAACCATAGGGGAAACATTTCATAGCATTGGTGTGGTAAGTATGTTTGGATAAGAACTCAAAAGCACAGGCCACAACACCAAACACAGACAAATATGATTACATTACCCTAAACAACCTCTGTATTACAAAGAAAACAATCAACAAAGTAAAGAAACAACCTTCAAAAAGGGAGACAATATTTACAAATTAGACATCTGACAAAGAGCCAATACTTAGACATATAAGGACCTCAATTTCCTTTTTTTTTTTTTTTCTTGAGACAGAGTCTAACTCTGTCACCCTGGGTAGAGTGTAGTAGGTATCACTGTGGCTCACCACAACCTCAAACTCTTGGGCTCAAGCAATCCTCCTATCTCAGACTCCAGAGTAACTGGGACTCACAGTCCTACAATGTGCACCACTGCACCTAGCTAATTTTTCTAATTATTTTTGGTAGAGACAAGGTCTTGCTCTTGCTCAGGCTGGTCTCAAACACCTGAGCTCAAGTAATCCTCCTGCCTCAGCCTCCCAGAGTGCTAGGATTACAGGCATAAGCCACTGTGCCGGGCCCACATAATGAACTTAAATAGCTCAATAACAACAACAACAACAACAAAAACAAAACAAAACAAAACAAAACAAATAATGTGATTAATAAATGAGCCAAGGAACTGAATAACATTTCTCAAAAGAAGACATACCAATGACCAAAGGTATATGAAAAAATGTTTAATATCACTAATCATCAAGGAAATGCAAATAAACACCACAACGAGATATCACCTTACACCTATCAGAATGGCTATTATCAAAAAGACAAAAAAATAACAAAAGCTAGCACGGATGTGGAGAAATGGGAACCGTTATACACTTTTGGTGGGACTGTAAATTAGTACAGTCATTATAGAAATCAGTATAGAGTTTCCTCAAAAAGTTAAAAATAGATCTACCATATGATATGGCAATTTCACTACTGGATATTTATTCAAAGGAATTGAAATCAGGATGTCTAAGAAATACCTGCACTCCCATGTTTATTGCAGCACTATTCACAACAGCCACGGTATGGAATCAACCTAGCTGTGCATCAATGGATGAATGGATAAAGAAAATGTGGTGTACACACACACACACAGACACACACAGACACACACACACACACACAGAAATTCTTTTTATTCAGCAATAAAAAAAATGAAGTCCTGTCATTTGCAGCAACATGGATGAACCTGGAGGACATTATGTTAAGTGAAATAAGCCAAGCATGGAAAGACAATCACCATATTATCTCCCTCATATGTGGAATTTAAAAAAAATGTTGCTCTTATAGAAGTAGAGAGCAGAATAATGGAACAATGGTTGCCAGAGGCTGGGGAGAGTAGGGAGGAGCAGGGAAGATGTGGAGAGATTGGTCAATGGATACAAAATTACAGATAAATAGGAAGAATAAGTTCTGGAGTACTATTGCACAGTAGAGTGATGACAGTTAATAATACTGTATTGCACATTTCAAAACAATTAGAAGACAGGATTTTGAATATTCTCACCACAAAGAAATAACACACGTTCGAGGCAATGGATAAGCTAATTACCTTGATTGGATCATTACACAATATATTTGTATCAAACCTCACACTGTAACCCATAAATATGTACAGTTTTTATGTGTCAATTAAAAATAAAATAAAACTTATTTTTTAAAAAAAGTGAACAAGGGGTTAAACTTTCCTAGTATAAGAAGAGGGTACCTGGAGGTTGGGAGATAAATCAATAGTACAGTAACAAGTCTACAGTTTAATGATATAATATTCAAAATTATTATTTCAATTAGTTAGTTAATACATATTAATTACTTGGGAATTAGGAGGGGGAATAGTCTGGAAGTGCTAATGAGAGCAAGAGAGACGTTTACCACACCCTCCAGTCAAACAGCACGGAAGGTGCCTGGATCCCTTCCGCACTCAACACCGGCACCACCCAGGGGATGTACGTGAAGCCCGTCTTCACGGAAGGGTCAAGTTTCAGTTACCGCAGAAAGCAGAAGAAAATATTTAGCGGTAAAAGTCAAAATATAGAGGATTTCTGAATTTCAAAGGACATAGCGAAAGGCTTTCAAAATTCAGAAATAGGCCAGAAAGGGAAACGTGCAAAGCCACATGAGATTGGAGACCGAGGAACCAGAAGCCGACCCCGGAAACCATGGCGGCACGTAGGAACCCACGGAAACGGGGCCGAAAGGCCTCACGGGATTTGCCCCGATGGTCTCCAGGCAGGGCGGCTGACGTGGTAGCTGTGCGCGTTGGCTGATTGGTCAGGAGGTGTGGCCACGTTGGGATAGTGCCCCCAAAATGCCGGGAACGTGGCGGCTGGGCACCTAGAGCACCTGATTCCCGGAGGTCCCTCCCAGTTCTCTGAGCTGAAGGATTTCTGAGGATTTCTCTGGGCGCTGCAGTGAGGAATGCAAGATGCAGTTGGCATGAATCTTGTTCGACTCTTCCCTACAGCCCAAACTGCCAAAAGTCAGTGGTCTTATTTGGAGCCTGCAGAGACGTGTCCCCTCTGGAATTCCCAAGCCCTTCACTTCTGAGTTCTTCCTTATTTCCGGAGCAGGAAAATCGGGGATGCATTTTAGTGAATGCTAGTGAAGATAAGCAATGTGTTTTTAATTTGGCTGCAGTCAGTGTTTTTTGCTTAAAATTGCAATATTTCATTGTGCCTGTTTATGTTTGGTGTGAGTCCTTTATATTGACCGGGTCTGAATCACAGTGAGTTCTTAGTGTTTGCATAATGTAGGTCAATATTGCTCAGAAATTTACATATTTTATAAACTTAAAATTTCTGTATTTTTCACTTCAGATTCCACTCCAATACATATTTTTTTCTTCAGGAATACAATTATTTTCTCTATTTTAGATGTGCATTGTCTTCTTCATTTCTTGTCTTCCTTTTTGCCTTGCTCCTTTTTAGTACATATAATCAGAGAGAGCTCCTCAATTGTTGCCTCTCCTGCACTGATTCTGTAACAGCAATTCAGCTTTCACTATTTACAATACATATTTGATTCCACGAATGATTTTCTTTTTGTTTTATTCAAAAGCGCATAAATCATTCCTCAATTTAGAGCTCATCTTGCTGTCTTTTAAGATTACTGTGTTGTCCTTTCCACTCAAGTTATTTGTTTTTCTGTGTTTCAGAGAGGCGTATTTTACAGCATTTTATAGAACCTTCCAAACAATTCACTGAGGTTTATGTATGGATCCTACTGGATAATTTTCAGACAATGTACTTCGTTTGGATGGCATTTTGTTTGTCTTTACACACTGCTTTTACCATAAAGCCTAATGAAGCATCACCTATCCAGAATCGTTACTTATATTTTCCGAGTACCTCATTTCCATCTCATTGTGGGTGCCCCTACTAAGTTGTGCCCAGATAGCAGGTTGGTATGCAGAGTCCTCAGTTCCAATGACATTCAATCATAGGAGAATTTGCTGCCTGTACTACTAACAGAGCTGCTGTCTTTGAATTGATTTAACAACAGAATTACACAGTTGTGCATATTGGAGGGATAAATGTGTAATAATTTTGTTGTAAATACCATCTGCCCATTCAGAGAACTGAGAGTTAAGAAGGAAAAAAATGCCTCCTCTTCCTTCTCCTCCCCCTCCTCCTCATTCTGCCCCTCCTTCCTTTTACAAAAGCTCTGCTTCAAAACTGATGTGTGATCTAGAGTGACCACCACTCTAAATCAGGTTGAGTGTTTTCCTTGCTGTATTCATCTGTCCTGGTGTTGGGGAATGCCCTGTAATGTATTGGTTAACAGCACATGCTTTAGACTTATATCACAGTTTTGGTTTTTATTCCTGGTTTACCACCTAGTAGCTACCGACATTGATCACATTACTCAGTCTATTTAAGTCTCAGATTTTTAACCTATTACACTAAAATTACTTTTACTATATAGATTTATAAAAATAAATGGAGATATATTATGAAAATATTTAGTCAAGAGCCTGGGTGACAGTAAGTTCTTTATAAATTGTCAATATTATTAAATGAGTTATAATTATTACTATTATGTTGCTTTAAAAATCCTGTATTAGAATTTTTTAAATCTATTTTCATATTTAATCTGTTATCACAGATGTTTAATAGAAGTAAAGCAATTCATAAATCATAATTTTTAATTCGAATTATCTCAAAAAAGGCAATGTTAAAATGAAATTTTGCAGAAATATTTGACATAGTAAAATGTTCACTATATATTTTGCCTTTAAAGAATTAATATACCAAAGTATATGCCGCATAAATAAGACTGGAAGTCAGTGCAGTGATATTTTGACTAATTTTATTTCTAAGTGGTACAAGTGATTCTTAAACTATTAAATATTTCCTTTTGCAATCAAAATATATTTCTTTTATTGATGTCAGTTCTATAACCAGTAGTTATTTTTATTTTTAGATTAATTAATTAATCTATTTGTAGATTACAAAATGATTTTAATAATATCAAATAATATATGTCATAAAATTAGTTCCAGAAACTCTTAAAACTTTAGAATTTTTCAAATATAATATTTCAATCACAATGCTTTTATATAAATAAGCAATATTGTTTTATTATTATATATCTAGTTTCTTAGACACCAATGTCTCATTTAAGAAAAATTCTGTCTGAAATAAAAGTATTAAAAATGTCATTTCCACATACTATGAATTTATTAATAGAGCAATTTTTAAAAATTTTCCTTCTCTAGTTAAGAAATATTTGGTCATAGGAAGTTGCTTTGAACGTTGACTTTTTCAAGGTATTTAGTGACTCTCATCAGTCAGTAATCAAAATATAAAAATGTTGACAGATAAAAAGAAAACTGACATAGGGTATGCATGGTTGTACATACCTGTAGTCCTAGTTACTTGAGAGGCTAAGGAGGGAAGATCACTTGAGCCCAGGAGATTGAAGCCAGCCTGGGCAATATAATGAAATCCCATCTCTAAGAATAAAATAAAGAAAAAAAAACAGCTGACATAGAATTGATATGTGCAGTGGTGCCATGTGAGCTCCTTGCACTGGCAAGTGATTCAGGCTAAGTCAATAGATTGCTTGGGTAATTGTGTGGGCAACAGACTCAGGGTAAGTGAATAGACTGCATGCACAATTTTATGGTGAAAGAATCAGGTTGATAGGTCTCCAATAAGGAGCCCTCTGAGCCGTGGTGAAAAGAGCAGCATGTGCTAAAGTACAGAGCAAAGGGTCCATAAAATCTTCAGGTCTCTCCATGTCAGTGATATGGAATGAGGCATGAGTTAGATCCCAGCACAGATCTTCTCTAAAAGTGAGGGAGAAATTTATTTCATAATAAAATTTGGAAGTAAAATGATCAAATTTGTGTTTTAGAGAGGTCACTCCCTAACAGAGAGGATGTTGGTTTTACCTGGAAGTTGGGTGGGACAGATGCAGGGACAATGTTGCAATTAAAAAAAAAATAGGTTACTTTACTAATTAGTCTAAGACAAAAAATCAGAGCATTTGAATTAAGGTTAATGAGAATGGATAAAATAGGCTTATTTGCTATACAATTAGGCATTTATATTAACAAATTGGTGGCTAAGTAAATGACGAAGGTAAGTTCTTTAAAAAAGAGGATTCATCTTCATGTTTGGGCAGCTGATTCAAAGTGATGGCTAGGAGAGAGAAATTCTCAGATCTGGAAGTACTTATCCTTCTTCCTCATGGTAACCTAACAAGATCTGGCTGTGACTTAGCTCATCACAAATGGATAAAAGGAACCACTGGGCTCTTTTGTCTTCCCTCTGCTAAAATGCACTTCTCTGACCTGGAGAAGACATAGTTATATAGAGGTGTCTTGGCCCTGATAATGGCATTATGTAGAGTAGGATGGAGACAGGGTCCTGTCTGCGTGGAATGCTATTCATGGTACATGCAGATCATCTTTGCCTGGTCTATGCTGTAGGTCAATGAAAACTTTGGAGAATGCAGTGGGCTCTATCACTTCTCAGCATATCGGTTTCCCTTAATACACTCAATATTATATTTGATTCATGTGATCTATTGCTATGTGTCCAAGACCTTCAATTCAATAGTGATGAGATGAAGAATTACAAGTGGAGTAGTTGATTATGAGAGTATTATGAAAATTCTAATTGAGTTACTGGTGGCAAACATTTGACACTTAGGGGAGCAATATTGGCTAGCTATCAAGATTTAAGGAGTCTCTAGCATAAAGCTAGTTAACAAACTATGGGATGCAGTAATAGCACCAAGAAAGAGGAAGTGGAATGGGAAAGGAAGCCAAACTTATGAACACTGGCATTTATTTGGCATGCTGAGAAAGAGGATCTTGAAAAGGGATGAAGGAAATAATCAGAGATGGGAAACCATGTGACGGTATTATTCCAAATGCCAAACAAAGAAATAATTTGAAAATAAGTCAAAATAGTGCAGAGACATTAATATAGATGAGAGCTGATAATGATGACTTAGTTAGTAAAATTGATTAGTTCTTTGTTCCTTGTACATCTTGGGCTGTTGAAGGGAAATGGATTTTTATAAAAATTAATATGAAATCTGTTTAACCTAAATGATATGAGAAATGCAAATTAAAACTAACTTGCTTTTATCACTAATCTCATTGGAAATGGTGAGGCCATGGTGAAATAATCCTTCACATAACTAACATCAGTTAAAATGCAATGCATTTCTGAGAAGGATAAAGACACCTGAGAGTACTGTGTAAATGAGCAAGTTGCAAAACCTCATCACTGCAGCAAGATGGCCAAGTGTAGAGGATAGTTTGTCTGCCCAGTAATCTTATTCAAGAGCAAGCAAATTGGCAGGTCAGTCCCTGGCTGAGTGGAAGCAGCTACCTGAATTCACTGGCTACAGCTATATTTTTTGAGGGTGCAGATGGATGCTGAGGCAGATGGAGAAGACTTCATAAAGGAGGACTATGCTCTTCAAAGTGCTGATACACATCTTTTTGATGAGGTCAGAGGCTGTGACATCAAGCTGCTGCTGTACCTATACCTATCAGTCAAATACATCTGCAGCCTGGTGGTAGAGAACAAGAAGGTGAAGCCTGGCATGAAAGTACCCTTCTCTGTGAAGGTAGACAAAGCCCAGTGCTGTGCTGACTTCACTCTGCTCTTCACCCTTATGAGTTTACTTTCAAGATACAGGCTAACCTTACTCATAAAGTGTGTAATTTTACAATGAGATCAAAAAAGAGAAAGAAACCTGGTAAAAAGAGTTTTTGGTAGTTGAAGTGGCCATTAAAACACTTGAACTGAGAATTAAAGGGGAAAACAAAGCACGTACTTTGCCTTTTTGTAGAACTATATTTCACTATAAATAAGTAACTCTGCATGGTAAGAAAAAGCTTTATTTTGCAAATGATGGCTAGTTAATAAAGTGTTGAAAGAGTGTGAGAATAGAATACCATAATTTCACAAATGCTATGCTATGAAAAATATTGCCACTTAGTGTTAAAATTATTAAACAAATGATTGATGGAGGACTAGATATTTGTATAGTCTGGATTACTTTTTAATTGCAAGGAAAAAGCCATAACTATTAATATATAAATGGACTCAGAATGCCGTCATCCAATCTTAGCATCCTTACTGGTGGGCAACCAGATAGTATGAATTTTCTATTGGTTTTATAAAATATTATCATTATTCCCATCCAGATTAGAATGGAATACTTCAGGTCAATAAGAAATTAAATCTCCATTAATTTACACTTCATCTAATGAAAGTAATAATTAGCTAAATAAATTGTCATTATCGAGATGATTATCCCCACTCTTCCCAAAAATTACCTATTATTTTAC
>CAUYRT010106059.1:0-36359 GCA_963574885.1 Lepilemur ruficaudatus | reverse complement strand
GACACTTCTTGACCTGTCAGATCTTATGTCAGCCTGGGTGGAAAGAAGACATGCCACTTGTTCCTCATACTGCACACCCTCGATGAGGTAGCTTGTTTAATCCAACTGGCTCTCACGAGAGAAAAAAAATACATCATTTAAGCTCACTTCACATAGACTTGACTTGATGATTCCGCCACTTTCTTGTGTTGATCTTGGGCAAGTCATTTATTCCCTTTAGTTTGTTCCTCCTTTGTAATGAAATATGACATAGAATTACTGTATCATCCAGCAATTGCATTTCTGGGTGTATACCTTCTCCTCCCCTCCTCCTTCAGAAAGATTTGTTATGCAACAAAACACAGATATGTGTGTACCCGTGTTCATAGCAGCACAATTCCCAGTCCCCGAAAGGTGGAAGCCAACCAAGTGTCCCTCAACAGATGAGTGGGTAGGCCGGACACAGTGGCTCATTCCTGTAATCCCAGCACTCTGGGAAGCTGAGGCAGGAGGATCTCTCAAGGTCAAGAGTTCAAGACCAGCCTGAGCAAGAGCGAGACCCTGTCTCTACTAAATGTTAGCCAGGCAACTAAAAATAGAAACAAAAAATTAGCTGGGCACGGTGGCACATACCTGTAGTCCCAGCTACTCGGGAGGCTGAGGCAGTAGGATCGCTTGAGCCCAGGAGTGTGAGGTTGCTGTGAGCTAGGTTGACGCCACAGCACTTTAGCTGGGCAACAGAGTGAGACTCTGTCAAAAAAAAAAAGAAAAAAAGCCCAGATGAGTGGACAAACAAAATGTTGTATTTACATACAGTGGAATATTATTCAGCCATGAAAAGGAAGGCAGTTCTGACAGATGACATGGATGAACTTTGAAGACATTATAGCTAAGTGAAATAAGCCAGTCACAAAAGGACAACTACTGCATGATTCCACTTATATGAGGGACCTAGCACAGTCACATTCATAGAAAGTGGAATAGTAGCTGTCATTGTCTGGGGAGAGGTGGGGAGTTGTTTAAAATGCAAATTGTTCTAGTTCTGCAAGTTGAAGTGTTCTGGAGACTGCATGACAATGTGAATATACTTTACACTACTGAACTGTACACTTAAAAATGGTTAAGAAGGTAAATTTTATGTTATGTGTATTTTATCACAATTAAAAATGAAAATAAAAACAACTGACATAGAGAATTGATACAAGAATAAATGAGCTAACATATATGGAAGTGTCTGGAACACAGACATTTAAGAGATGTTAGGATCTTCCTTCCTTTCTTTCTTCCTAAAATTCTGGATCCTTCTCTCCTGATTCTTTAAAGATATAGACTAGACGAGATTCATTTGTAAATAACTCAGACATTACTTATGTGTCAATGAACACTGCAAAAGTTCTTGGTGTGTTTTCTTAAGTAGGTTAAATAATCTTCATAACAAATTTGGTTGCATAACAAATCTTTTTGAAGGAGGAGGAGAAGCTGATTCAAAGCTTTAGCTTGGTGCTTGGCATTTTCAACCCTACAAACTCCCTGCAGAGTATGTTTGCATGTCATGTGGGAGTGTATATGCTGATGAAATGGTACATGTAGGGACAGGTGTCCCCTGTGTGCCGATTGCCAGGAGCATTAGATACATCTTGTTTAATCCTATGCCAACCTTTTCAGGTAGGTATGTCTGTCCCCACTTTACAAACCAGAGGACCGAAGCCCAGGGAAAGCAAGTACGTGCCCAAGGTCACACTGCTCAAAAGTGGCAAAGCCAGAATAGGAGGCTGGATCTGTCTCCTGCCTGAAACACACATTCTTTCTACTGCCTCTGGGATGGTGAATAGCTTTTCTCCAGCCTGCCAGTGCTGCCCAACTGGTTTGTTGCCCTGCATTGCTATATTGTGAACTTCAGTGCAGTGATCAGCTCTCAATGTCTGTCCTGGGCGTGGGATGGAGGAGCAAGGACATGTGTGCTATGCATTGGCCTTTCCAACCTACATTGCACTGAGCACAGGTTTAGGAACAAAAATAGACAATATTTTTTCTGTCTGTCTAATAACTATTGGCCTGAAAAACAACTCAGTGTCAGAATGCTCAGGAAGGCCCAATTATTCTAGTGCCAGGGTATCTAGCTGAGGATGGGTGTTCTAGGGAATCAGCCCTTTGCCAGGGAAGGTGTTATTCCAGTTTCTACCAGCCCCCAGCCCTGTAAACTCCTACCAGGCATAGGAGCTTTGGGAAACAGAGAGCTATTGTCTTTCTCAAGCCCAACAGTTACCAGCAACAAACATTTGTTTCCCAGAAGGTCACATGAGGGCTCGTGAGATCATGTCTGGCCCTGGCTCAAAGGGAGGGTGTTCCGTGAATGCGGTGCCCTGGCACCAGGCCTGGGCAGCATTCCCAGGATGGACAAGGGAGTTGTTTGGGAAGCCTGGCACCTGCACGGCACCATTGTCGCGTGAGGGAACAAAGGGTATGAGCTTTCTCCCCACCTACCCATTCATAAATCTGGGTTAAAGCAGAGAGGAGGGGACATCTCCTTCCCACCGCCCCCTCCTCCCTCTCTACCCATGCTAAGGGCTCTCCCACTCCTCCTGCTTTGCTAAGAGGCCAAGGCCTGTCTGAAGTGTTGACAGAAACCTAGAATGAGCTCCCAGATCTTTCGGAGCCTCCCAGAGGCAGGGTCTGGCAGAGCGGAGAGGCCGCCATGGCAGAGAACTTCAGTGCCAGGCAGGGCAGCCGAGACACAGGGCCCCAGCCTGCGAGGCACGTGGATGGAAGCTGCACATATGAGAGTACACAGCCTCCCCCAGGCATTCCGGATCCTGGATCTCAGGGACGAGAGGAGCCTGACCTAGAGATTGCCAACAACTGCCTGTCCTGCTAGACCTGGCTCTGGGCCGCGGCAGCTGTTTGCGTGTGGCTGTCTTGCCTGCCCAAACAATTTCTGTTGCCTTTGGCAATTAAGCAGCTTAGGCCAAGCCCAGTTGGTGTTTTCCAAATTTCCTGTAAACAAGAGGAAAGATGGAGCTTATATAACATCCTTGGCCGGAGAGTCAGCAGCTGCCTGACATGGCCAAGCCATCGGCAGGAGCCCGGACAGCAGCATGTCCAAGGGAGGCTGGAGCTGAGCCCAGAGCCGGGCAGGCCCTGCCGGGACCATTCTTTCCAAATCTTCTACAAACTCTCCACCAGCCGAGTGACCTCTGGTGCCCATTTCAGAGCTCAGGCTCAGAGAACCACAGAGCCAGAAGGAGAAAGGATAGGAAATAATAATAACTAACATTAATTAGCCCTTGCTAATGCAATCCACACCATGTTCACAGTGTTGGATGTGGTCACTTGGCTCTCAGCAGCCGTGCCCACTTCCTGCTGGCAGCTTGCTTTCTGTGCAGTAGTAGCCAGGAAGCTGAAAGCCACATTTGCCAGACTCCAACCAGACTCCCCTGGAGCCAGGGTTCTAGATAAGATTAAGTTCTGTCCTCTAAGATGCACAGTGTGAAACTTGACAACCCCAGTGTGGAGACGCTGGGTTTCCTGTACCTGCCACCCTTTTTCCAGTCACCACCTCTGTTGGCATCAAGAGGCATTTATGGTGACGGGGCCAGCTTCCAGATCCTTGGAGGAAGTCTACAGCAGGGAGCTCTTGAACTTCATGGTTCCAGGGTGGCTACTAATAGGTAGTGCCGAGGAGTCCTGGGAACCGTTCTTGAAGGCCCAGCCTAGAGCCCGCTCCCCAGCCCTTCCTGTGACTTTGCAGAGACCTAGTTCCCTTTATTGGACCTTTTTTCTTGAAAATGCCTGGAGTGGTTTGTGTTCCCTCTACTGACCAGGCTGATACAGTCCCAGAGCAAGTAAGAGGCAAAATTGGGACCAACATCAGGTTCTCCTGCTTCCAAATATCATCTTCCATCCCTTCCATTGGTTCAGAGGACAGCTTGAGGGCGACAGTGGGCTGGGTGCAGAGCGGTGTGCACAGGTGTTCAGGGTCAGGACATCCTGTCAGATACCTGCTTGCGGGGCAACTGGGGGGAGACCTGGAGGGAGGAGTTGAGGGCATGCATGATCAGAAGTCTCGGGGGAACAAGGCAGCCGTGCTTGGAAGACACTGGAACAAGTTGTGGACCGAGAGACAAGAGGAGAGATGGACACAAGCCGAGGGGCAACATAGCTGACACTCTCCATCAGTTAAGATGCTCTCAGATGTAAACAACCGAAAACGCTTCGAAATGGTTTGAAAAAAGAACAACTGATTATCACATACATTAATAAAATGGAGTTCAAAGATAAGGCAGCTCCAGTAGCTCAATAATATCTTCAAGGAGCCCAGTTGTTTCCATCTCTCTGCTATGCCATTCTCGGTAGCTCTGCCTTACCTCAGGGTCTGTCCTCATGGTCACAAGATGGCTGCGCTACTCCAGTTGTCACATCCAGACACACCAACCTCTTGCAGAAGAGGCGTCAACCCTTCTGTGATTCTGTTTTCATTAGTATTATGGTCTGAATGTCTGTGTCCCCTCCAGATTCGTATGTGAAGTCCTCATCCCCAAGTTGACAGTATTATGAGGTTAGGGCCTTTGGGAGGTGATTAGTAAAAAGGGCCCAAAGTAATCCCAGCACTTTGGGAGAATCAGGCTGGAGGATCACTAGAGACCAGGAGTTTGAGACCAGCCAGGACAACATAGCAAGACCCTGTCTCTAAAAAAAAATTTAAAAATTAGCCAGGTGAGGCACTGCACACCTGTAGTCCCAGCTACTCAGGAGGTTAAGGCAGGAGGATTGCTTGAGCCTAGAAGTTCAAAGTTACAGTGAGCTATGATCCAGTCACTACACTCCAGCCTGGGTGACAGAGCAAGACCCTGCCTCAGTAAATAAATAAATAAATAAATAAATAATACATTGTTTAAAAAATGACCCAAAGAGAGGCTCCTCATCCCTTCCATCATGTGAGACACAGTGAGAAGTCTCTGCCTATGGGCCAGAAAGCAGGCTCTCACCACACACCAAATCTGCTAGTGCCTTGACCTTGGACTTCCCAGCCTCCAGACCATGGGAAATAAATTTCTGTTGTTTATAAATCACCCAGTTTATGCCCTTTTGTTCTAGCAGCCTGAACAGACTAGGACAATTGGGGAAGGAGCCTTTCCTGAACCCCCCAGTAGACTTCCCCTCGGGCCCCACTGCCCACAGCTGGGTCACAGCCTCACCCTCAGCAGACACTGGCTGGGAAAGCCTGCTTCATTGTTGGCTCATGCTGGGGGTTTGCAGCCCTGGCAGCAGATCAGAGCCCCTTGGAGCATGTTAAAAAGATGTTGATGCCCAGGCTCCGCCCCAGAGCGCAGAATCGAGATCTCAGGACCCTAGGCATCATCCATGGTTATGAAATTCTCAAACCTGAATTTCATGGGGGAGGGGATGGATTCGGCATAGGTGACAACAAGGTCTGCCACACTCGCCACATCCAGTTGGTCACCCCAGCTGGTCAAGGTGACTCAAGAGAAAGAAGGGAACTCAGAGAAGAAGCCACCCTGCTGCCACCTGAGGGCAGCGCTGGCCCATGAGGAAGCAGAGCCAGGAGACTCTGAGAGGCAGAGCAGAGCCCGAGCCTGGCGTCTACCCCGAGCCAGGCGTCCGGAGTGCGGTGGTGGATTCCCCAGCATTCACCCTTTCTGAAGCGGGGCTTGCTGTTAGTTCAACATCAACTTCGCAGATAAGGGAGCTGCCCCGACTGGGAGCCCTGAGGTGGGCAGGGACCCGAGAGGAGTCCTGGCAGTGAAGTGCAGGGCTCTGGAGACAGGGGCCACACTCCAGGCAGTCAGTGTGGGGATGCCTGGGTGGCAGTGTCTCAGGGAGGGGACAAAGGTCACTGCAGGTCAGGGTTGGAGCGCAGGGGCCGGTGACGAGGGGAGCGCGACCCAGCTTTCCGTCAGCTCCTCGGTGCCAGCAGGTGCTTCCTCACCAGGCACTTTGCCGCAGGTATTTTTCATGTCTGTTTATTCATGTGTTTATTGTCTGTCTTTGTCCATGCAGCAGGGACATTTGCTGCTCAAAAAATACCAACCACTTGTCCGCCTGGCCCGGCACCGTTGCGGCTCTGCGGCTGTGGGCCTGGCCGGCGGGGTGAGAGTGAGGTGATCGGGGTGGCCCCCAGTCCCCCCTCCCTGCGCGGCAAGCTCCCCGCAGCACGGCCCTGAGATGGCGACGCCTCTCCCTGCTCCTCTCCGGTTAGCTCTGTGGAGCCGAGCACCCTCGCCCTGCTGTGCAACCACAACTGCCGAGCCCAGCTGGTCACTGCCGTGCAACCCAGCCGAGCCCGAGCCCCGGGCAGCGCAGCCCTGCTTGTTGGCCACCAGCCCAGGCCTGGCGCAGCCCGCTCAGTATTGCCCGTGGAAGCAGCAAGTGAGTGGACACAGCCGCGCCTTCTGTGCCACGGCCACAGGAGATAAAGGATGTCGGCAAGTGGAACGGCAGCCACAGTCTTCTATGGATTAAGATTTTGCTTTTCAGTTAATACCTTGGAAGAGACTGTGATGATAACAATTTTCTTAAAAATCTGAGAATCTAAACTCTGGAAGCAACTGAACAGTGGAGCTGAATGATTCGCTAAGTTTGTGGTCGTTGGGGTTTCTATGCACTGTGTACAGGGGGACGTGGGTTGTGACACCCAACTTGGAAATGCCACCTACTCTCCTTGGTAACACGTGAGTTGTGACCATCCTTGGCCGTTTTATGTTTTGGACAATAGCAAATATTTGGAAAAGTTGAATCATAATTGTGCAAGTATTTTTTTCCTGGCCCATTCTTTAATCAGTGTAATGGAAAGAAAAACAGATTAAATCATGGTGCTGGGGATAGACCAAGTGTTTTTTTTCAATCGTTGTTTTCTTTTGAGTTCAGATCTAGTTTGGAAACAGGATTAGTTCAGAAAAGGTCATATTTGAATGAATTATGAATTCATTATTCATTATGAATAAAACAGGTTATATTGTAAATTGTGTCATAATAATAATAACAAATAGAAAAGGAAGATGGGAGAAGATGAAGAGATAAAAACGAGGAAGAGGAGAAGAGCCGATTTGGATTTGCACCCACGTGCTCCAGTTCTTCAGTCTGGAAAATGCAGATTGTGTCCTTAGGAACTCTGAGCCTCTCTTCCCCACACTGGCTTCCTTGGTCTGGCCCTTCCAACAGCTCCTTGTGCAGAGATTTTGAGGTGGCTCTGTGATGTCAGGGAGCAGCAGGTGCTCCAGAGCCATGGTAGCTATGACTGGCACTGGGAGACCTTGGCCAGGTGACATTGCTTCCTGAACCTCAGTTTCCCAATCTATAAATGGACTCACACCCTTACTGCATAGGCCCTTGGGGGGTGAGGGGAAGAAGGCAGTGGGTGCCCGCCATGGCTTTCTTCTTCCTCCCACCTCTGGCTGGGGGGCAGCCGCCATTTATCAGAGCGGTGCCTGCAAGGTGAGGACTTTGTCTTTGTTGTAATACAGTCTAAAACTTCCGGACTGTTTTATCATTTAGATGAGCTCGTCATCATCTAAAGTAAGGTAGTTTCAGACAAGATGATGGCATGGCTGGGGGGAGGTTCGGAGCAACGAAACACCAGTGATGTCATCTAAACTCATTCATTTATTCATTTACTCAACAAATATTTACAGAGCACCTACTATGTGCTGCTCTAGGCTCTGGGCATATAAAGTGAATACAATGGACAAAGGTCAATGCTTGCTTTTGAATGGGAAGGGACGGCAATGAGCAGAAAAACAAACAAGGAAATGACGGACTAGAGCTACATTTTGGAAAAAACAAGGCCGGTGTAAGAGAGAGGCGAGCGGGAAAGGTGAGGCTTAGGTGTGGTGAGAAGGATCCAGCCGTGAAAGATCCAGAGAGGGCCCAACACCCTGAGGAAGGGAAAGGCTTGCAGGTGGCCGTGGCGTTGAACTAGGGAGTTCGTGGCAGAGGTCAGAGCGAGGCAGGGCCCAGAGCACACAGTGCCTTGCAGGGCCATGTGTGGACTCGAAGATTTATTCCGGGTACAAGGGGAGGTCATCTTAACACTTTAACCAGAGGGCAGTGTTGGGAAAGTCTAATTAAAAACAAAATCTCCCAACCCACAAAAACCTCTCCACAAAGGCAGTAGAGAAACCAAAGTGTTTTGTTATCGACTAAGCACTAAGCTGGAACGTGCGCGGTAGGGGCCATCCGCTCAGCCTGTGCAAAGGCAGGGAGGAACCCGCCCCTTGTAGCCAAGCAGATGTGACTCGATGCAAACGTGTATTCAGCATAATCAATTACCGGTCCTCAGTAAGGGGACTTGACAGCATCGTCTGTCACACACAGGTCATCCTCATGGATATGGGCTGAATCGTGTCCCTCAAATTCCTGCGTTGAAGCCCCAACCCCCAGAACCTCAGAATGTGACTGTACTTGGAGACAGGCTCTTTAGAGAGGTGATTAAGTTTAAATGAGGTCATGTGAGTGGGACTGTTAATTAAAACAAATATTAACAAGATCTCTATACTTTGGAAAAAGAAGGGCATCATTCCTCAGGAAGGGCAGCAGCCTGCTGGGTGGCCTGTCTGTATATGCCAGTGCCCTTCCTCCTTCTGCCGTGGGTGGCACCCCGCACAGGCCCTCACCAGATGCTGGCGCCGTGCTCTTGAACTTCTCAGCCTGCAGAACCGTGAGACACAAAAACTTCTATTGTTTGTAAATCTCCCAGTCTGTGGCATTCTGTTATAGCAGCAGAAAATGCAGTAAGTCATCGGCCCTAGCAAACTAATACACTAAATTTATCTGGTAATGGGGTGACCATCTGTGTTAGCTAATTGGCTTTATCCAGAGGAAAAAGCATTGTCATATCTTTATGACAGGAGGTAATTTAGCAACTTGGATAGATATGCCCATTGGAAGTTCAGCTCCTACCCATACACAGGAACTGGAAGACGGGCGTGCTGTCTCCCTTGATATCCACATTTCAAGGCCCACGAGAAAGACATTTTGGGCTCTTAAAGCTGACAGGAGCCTTATTTAGCTTGTAAAAAGATTTACACACATTTCAAAGAGATGAAGAAAGAACTTACAGTGACAAGTTTTCCAAAGTAAGTGCTCTAAGACAAGGAAGAGAGAGGAAATATCTTTTCTCATTTTCAACAGAGAGAATTAAGTCTCTTATTTTTAAAGTTTGATTTTGCCCTTACAGTGATTTTTGTTTTAGGGATATCATCTGGGTGCTCAGTGAAGAGCGAACCACCAGGGAAGAAGAGAAGAAAGACCCCTTGGGAAGCTTTTGATTGTGCTCGGGCCAGGGCAGGGATGGTGAAAACGCGGAGTTGGGCACATTTCGTGACAGTTGAAGGTGCTCCCCTGGGGCTTGCTGAGGTCTTGGCCGAGCCGGAAATCTGGGCCGTTGAGGGCCTTGCCTTCACCATCTCTCTGGGGTTGATGCCACAACAGGAAAGAACGGCTGAGAGAGGAAAATCAGGAGTTCTTCTTCGGGAACGTAGGCAGTAAGTTCCTACTGAGAATCCAGGTTCGCAGGTCAAGTAGGGAGTTGGAGCTCAGGGTCAGTGCTGGAGACTAGTTTGGGAGTGGAAGCTGGTGTGGGAGAACCGACACATGGGGTCCAGGAGGCTGGATGAGAGAGTGCTGGAAAGAGTGTGTGGTCAGACAAGAGGGGCGCAGCAGGGATGTGGTAGGAGGCCTGAGGTGGCCAAGAGGTCCTGGTGTGACAGGTGATGGAGGGTCACCTGGACGGGCTGGGCTGGGCGTGGGAGGGACGTGCTCTTGGAGAACAGACAGCTGTTCAGGTGAGTCTTGCTGGGAAGGGGAGAGGAGAAATGAGGCCATCACCAGAGAGAGGAGGCGGTTGTGAGTGTTCTGTTATCGGTCAGCTATCTGGATAGTGGCACAGTAAGTCACAGGTGCACACGGAAACACCCCAACAATACAAAACAGTTCAGTCTCTGCCCCTGCCACCCCCCACTAGAGGGAAGGAAGCACAGGTAATGGCTTAAGGGCTTTTCTGGTTGTATTTGGGTTTAGGGGGGCTTTAAATTAGGTGAAGCTGGGCATCATGCCTTTAGTCCCAGCACTTTGGGAGGCTGAGTTGGGAAGATCACTTGAGGCCAGGAGTTCAAGGCTGCAGTGAGCTGTGATGACACCACTGCATTCCGGCCTGGGTGACAGAGTGAGACCCTGTCTCTAAAAAAATAAATAAATAAATATTAATAATAAGGGTGAGACGTAGTGAAGAGGAATGGCTCCAGACAGCAGACAGACTGAGAGTACAGAAAAGGGAGGCTAGGAGCAGACATGGGGACAGGGGCCAAGTGGAGGGTCGGCCTTCGCTGGGGGCAGAGACGGGGCGGGAGAGGGTGAGGCCTCAGACGGCCTGGCTCCCCTGCTGGCGGCCTGGGGCTCAGTGCGCGCACAGAGCAAGCTCAGGCAAAGTGGCCTTTGCATGGAGGACACAGCAGAAGGTCCAGCCCCTGCAGGTCTCTCCCCTGCCTGGCCTAGGTTGGGCTGCTTCTCGGCTCCTGCTCTGACCAGCCCCTGGGACACACACCCTGCTTCAGATGTCCCTCCCTGATCCTTGTCCTTGTTCTCAGGTCTCTGAGGCAAGACCCTGGGCTGGCTGCTGCCTAATGTAATAATGCAAAGCTGTCGGGGGCCCCGTGAGTCCTGGCGCTAACCCGGCTCCATGTCCTCCCCAGCGGCACTCTGCATCGCCCAGGGGGGTCTTGTTGCCTACCCCAGAGGGTCCCCTGCTCTAGAAGCCAAACCCAGTGTGAGAAAAGCATGTCGGTCTCCTGTTTCTGGGCCACTTTATCAGCGAGGCTGAGAACCCCTGGCCCAGAGTCTAAGACGAATGTCGCCTAACACCATGGGCTCCTGGCGCCAGGCCCTGTGGGCTGGGGAGAGGCTCTGGGTGCGTCACCAGGACCAAACTGCGTGGGGCAATGGGACTGGTGGGATGAGGCGGGGTGGGGAATGTGCAGGAAAGAAGCCCTGTGTGCACAGGTCACCGAGTTAGAAATCTTTATTGGTCTCTATGTGTCTAGCAGGGGTGGGAGGGACTTGAAGAGGTGAGGCCGGGTCCCGCTGGAGTCCGGGTGCACACCAGTCCGCAGGGGAGTGAGGGGTGGGGCTGGGACTGCAGGAGCAGGTCTCTGCGGTGCAGGAGAGCAAGCCAGGGCTCTGCACTCTCCAGGTGGAGCAGCCCCTCCTCAGGGCCAGGTGGCCTGTGAGCAAGGACACGGAGCAGGCAGTGAGGCCCCCGGTCGGGCCCAGGCCTGTGCAGCCCAGTCTCCCCACAGCCCCGCTTTCTCCCTCACCTTGGCCTGGCCTGGGGGGTATCTGGCTTTGAGGACCTCCTCATTCAGCAGAGACCTCACCAGGCAAGAGCGGCGGTGAGAGAAGGTCTCGAAGCTCTTCTTGCCATGGTAGGCCCCCATGCCACTGTGCCCTGTGGGTGGAGCCGGCTCAGGCCTAGGTGTCCTGCCCTCAGCACACCCAGGCCTCCCTCCCTGCCCTATCTGGGTGTACCCTGGAGCCCCAGCACCCACCCCCAGGTTGGGCCTCCAGCCCTCGTGCCCCTTTTCTGAGCCTCCTGGGGGTGGCAGATCCCTGGAGTGTCCCCCAAGGTGTCCACACCAGGGACAACAGAGAGAGTGCCCGAAAGAGTCTAATCCCAGCTAGGCCACTAAATGGCTGTGTGACCTCCTCCATGAAGTGGGCCGGCTGCACCAGGTGACCTCTACGACCCTCTAGGCTCCGGGGTCAAATGTGACTGACAGACGTGCAGGCAGAGGCCAGAGGCCCAAACAGGAGATGTTAGTGGGAGCCTGGGGCCCACTGCACTGGCCTCTCTCGAACTCCCTGCGGGAGTGAGCCCAGCCCCAGACTCACCCACGCCCCCGAAGGGCAGAGTGTGTACGGTGATGTGCATGATGACATCATTGGCCGTCACCCCACCGCTTGACGTCTCTGCGATCATCTTCTTAATCACCTGCACAGAGATCCAGCCGCTGGCCTCAGTCTCCTGCCCCCAGGACGCCCCAGGCCACCCTGCCTGCCCTGTCTGGGTGAGGCCTGGAGCTGCAGGGACACGCGCTGGTGGAGGCGGCAATCCAGCGCTGTCTCCCGCCCTCCCGCAGGTCACGGTCCCCAGCTCCATGTGAGGGACACATGACAGCGACCGCCCCGACTGCGTGTGAGGAGCCCCTCGCTGGCGCGCAGGTGATGCTGCTGATCTTAGAGATGCAGCGAAAGCGGCTCAGAAAGATTCAGTGACTTGCCCGAGGCCAAACCACTGGTGAGCATTGAACTCAGGTTTGAACTCAGGTCCGTGGCCCCTGGTCCTATGCCTGGGAGCCTCCGGGCCCTGGGAGGAGACACCCAGGCCCACCTTGTCGTTGTTGGAGAACACGTAGAGAGCCAGGGGCTTCTCGCGCTGGTTGATGAACTGCACGGCCTCGTCCAGGCCGCGCACGCACACGATGGGCAGCACGGGCCCGAAGATCTCCTCCTGCATCACTGGGGACTGGGGGTCCACGTCCGTGAGGATGGTGGGGGCTGCGGCAGCACACGAGCAGGGTCAGCCACGCAGACAGCCCCGCCCGCCGGTAAGGGCAAGCACCTGGACTCCTGCCTGAACCCTCCTCCAGATGAAGCCGCCCAGCGTAGAGAGGTTGGGGACCCCCGGAGCTCTTCCCATGGACCCTACCATGTCCTGGGCTCCATCCTGGCAGACCACAGGGGACAACTACGATTAACCTGTATTGGGGGGACCCAAGGTCTGCCTCCAGGGGCCAGGCGCTGTACCTGCCGGCCACCTGAGCCCCTGCCAGAGCTCTTCTGTCTCCTCGACAAATTGGGGGCCACACGGGCCCGTCTGGTGACCCACCTGCCTGGGGCACTGGCGGCCCCTCACACTCAGCACACCTGGGGCCCCTGTGACCTCTGCCGCTCCACCTCCTGTTGCTGCTGCAGGGTGGAGGGGGATGAAGCCCCTGTGTCTCTGGGCGTTGAGGGGAGAGGGGCCTCCTGGAGCTATGCTTGGCCCCCGCCTGCTGAAGGCCCAAGGTTTATGAAAGCGACTTATGCCATCATGCAGTTACAGCTGTTATCAAGTATTTGTGCCCACTTGCTGCAAACTTGAGGGGACCCTGGTAGCCAGGGCAGGTGGAGGTGCTCTTTGTTGGGGGCACACACCTATGTAGCGGGTGGCAGCATCCCCGGTGCCTCCGAAGGCCACCTTCTGGCCCTCTATCAGGGCCATCACACGCTGGAAGTGCCGGGCATTGATGATTCTTCCATAGTCCCGGGACTTCCTGGCATCTTCCCCATAGAACTCCTGTGGAGGAGAGGCGGGGCTCCGGGTAAGGACGTGGACACTCGTCACAGCCAAAGACCAATCGGATGCATGTCAGCAGTGACTGTCTGGGTGGCAGGGTTCTGGGTGGAACTTTTCTCTTCTCCTTTATGCTTTTTAATCTTTTCCAAATTACCTACAGTGAATGTGCATTACTTTTATGCTCAGAAGGAAAGAAACACAGGATTTCTGAAAGCTCTAGAAGTCAGTCACGCCCTCCTTGTGCCTTACAGCTCCTCACCCCACCCTCCCCACCCTCGGGGCAAACACTCACTTTCAGCGACTTTTTGAGCTTCTCCACGATTTGGTTCTGGATCGAGGGGTCACAGAGGATGTAGTCAGGGGCCACACAGGTCTGGCCGCTGTTCATGAATTTCCCCCAGGCCACGCGTCTGTGAAAATTCCAGACCGGACTGAGTTCAAAAGGCTCAGGAGTTCCCTGAGAACATGCATCTCACTCCGTGCACTCAGGGGCAGGTGCAGTGGCCTTAGCCCTGGAGGGGAGCTCTCAGGTCAGCAGAAGCCATAGGCTGTGACTTTGCCACCGGTGAGTCCGCCTAAGTGGCCCACTCACTTCTAAACACTGGAGCAGACCCAATGCCCCGACCATGTTCACGGCGTCCTCGCCTCACTGGTGACTGGTGGGGAATTTCTAGAGGATGTTAAGGGTGGGTGGCCTTTGTGCCTCTCTGATCACACTCCTAGAGCCCTGGAGGGCCAGGTGTCACTGTTACTCGTGGGCTCCCCCACATTTCTGGGGGCCGCACATGTGGGATACGGGGGTGGCCAGAGCCCTCGCTAGGGTTAGAAAGTGTAGATGTGAGTCCTGCCACAGACCCTGAGCAGTGGTGGCCTTTTGTCCCCTGGTCCTGTCCTCCAGATCTCCGATCACCCCCATCCTGGCAGAGGGCTGGGCCCGGTAAAGTTCTCCGTGCCCTGAACGTCCCACGGTTGCTTTTCCTGCAGCTGCCTGCAGCACCATGTCCCTGGGGATGCTCCGCGGTGGGCAGAGCTCAGCCTGGATCCCCCTCCAGAAAGCTGCCCAGGCTCCTCATGCCTCTTCTGCGCACATGGTCCCCGTGAGGCAGGGGCCATCTATGCTACTGAGAGTGGGACCACAACCTGAGGCGTGGTCCATGTGCTGGAAGGCAAACAAACGGCCACTGCCTGGACAGGCCCTTGCCCCCTCACCGGCAGGCCACATCCAGATCGCAGTTCTTGTCCACGTAGCAGGGGCTCTTTCCTCCCAGCTCCAGCGTGACGGGGGTCAGGTGCTTGGCAGCAGCCGTCATAACAATCTTCCCCACCCCTGTGCTGCCCGTGTACAGGATGTGGTCAAACCTCTCCTTGAGCACCTCCGTGGTCTCAGGGACACCCCCGTTGATGACTGGGAACAGATCCTTGGCAAGGAGAGAGGGGAGGCTCAGCAAAGACCAGACCCCTCCTCGCTGCTGCAGGCCTGGGAGGACAGTGGTGGGACCAGCAGCCCCATAGCCCGGCACCCCACCCAGGCGGCCAGGGGCAAGTAGACCCCGTCTCCCAGCTCAGGGGCTCTAGTCTCCCCAATGGGGAGGGCAGCTGCTAGGGGCCGTTCTCACCCCGCCCCGGGGCTTGGCCCTTTACGCAAGAATTCGCTATTTCTCAACCCCTGAAGACTTGGCCTCGCACATCGTGATCTTTGAGCCCTGGAGGGTGCCTTACCTTGTCCAGGTACTGAGGGATGATGGTGGCCAGCAAGTTCGCTATGTTTTCACTCAGCTCCGAGGGCTTGAGGACCACTGCGTTCCCTGCAGAGCACTCAGAGTCAGGCCTGTGCCCAGACTACCCCAGCCGAAGGTTCTGCCCTCCCCAGACTGAGCCTGGAGTCTCCCCTCTACCATCTGTGTCCTTGGAAGAGATGCTGGCACGTGCCACAGAAGCACGCACAGAACACATACAGGCACATGCCATGGGAACACACATAGAGCACACACAGGCACATGCTGGCCAGAACTGCACCGCCTGGCCCCTAGAGTTGCTGAGATGTTGGGGAAGAGAGAAGGAGAAAGGGGAGAGGAGTTCTTGGGGTCTGGTTGGGAGAGCAGCACTGGCCCTTCTTAGTAAGGATGGCCTGATATAGATTAGGGGGAGCAGCTGCTCCCACACACACGGGCAGGGAGACGCAGGACCCTCCTTGTCTTCAGGGGTGGACACCTGTGTCTGGCTGGACCTCGGGCACTGGCTAAATAGTTTGGTCCCTGCAGCCTCCCGTGACAGACCCAGCAGCCGTTATCTGACCCTGGCCCCTCTTCCCGCAGGCCTGAGCCCCTCCCGTGGGGGACGGTGCCCCTGATGACTGTCCCCGTGGACCGGAGCCCACAGGACCTGCGGCGATGGCGCCCACCATGGGCTGGATGGTGAGGTTGAAGGGGTAGTTCCAGGCGCCAATGATGAGGACCACGCCCAGGGGCTCCGAGTGGATGTAGGCCTCGTCCTGCTGGGTCTGCGGGGTCTTCTCCACGGGCTCGTCCGCGGCCCACTTGGGGAGCTTCTCGATCATGTGGTCGATCTCCTCCAGGACATACACCACCTCCTCGTAGTAGGAGTTCCACTCGTTCTGCAGCCGGGGGCGAGAGCCGGGAGTCCCCGGTGCTCAGCTGCCCAGGGAGGCCCAGGGCAGGGGGCAGCCAGGGAAGGCACCATGCAGAGCAGAGCTGAGGATGAGCCATCGGGCTGGTGGGTCTGTGAGTGCCCCTTTCTCCCGGGCTGGGGCCCAGGCAAGTTTGCATGAGTTGAGTTTGAGGTGCCTGAGGGAGGCCCCAGGGGAGAGGGCTAGCAAATGACAGAGCCAGGCCTGGGCAGGGGGTAGCGATTTGAGTGTCACAGGTGAGCAGATAGTTGTCTGGGAAAGCTTATGGACCAAAGTGAAACTGCGACCCAGGAAGGAGCCCTGAGGCCACTTGAAGAAGTGGGGACAAGGAAGAGGCTGTCCAAGAGAGTTAGGAGAAAAAGCAGGAGACCCTCAACCAGGGGAGGGAGGCAGTGGGCAGGAGACCACAGGCTGCTGGGAGCTCAGTGGAGAGCAGGGAGGAGGTGCAGACAGTGGATATGCATCTCTTTCTGGAACTTAATGGAAGCTACAAAGTCAATGAGTGGGCTTTCTTTTCTTTTCTTTTTTCTTTTTTAGAGACAGAGTCTTGCTCTGTCACCCAGGCTGGAGTGCAGTGGTGTCAGCCTAGCTCACTGCAGCCTCAAACTCCTGCACTCAAGCCATCCTCCTGCCTCAGCCTCCTGAGTAGCTGGGACTACAGGGGCACACCACCACGCCTGGCTACCATTTAAATATTTTGTGCAGACCCAGTCTCACTGTGTTGCCCAAGCTGGTCTCAAATTCCTGAAGGGATCCTCCCCACACCCCGGCCTCCTAAAGTGCTAGGATTACAGGGGTGAGGCCTCCATGCCTGGACAATTTTCTTGTATTTTGTTTTGTTTTAAGGTGAGAAGTCATGGGAGATTTCTTTAAAAATGCAGGAGAAAGAGGGTATTGGTGGGATCAGGCCCAAGTCTGCAGGGGGGTGGGCTCCAATGCTCTAGACCCCCAGTGGCACTGTGTCTCTCCTCCAGGGCAAGATGCAAGGGGGAAGCAGGTGCAAGTGGGGTGGGGCACAGGGGGAGGCTTTGTGAACCGGAGGCTCTGATTTTGCTCAGGGCAGGGATGGAACTGCCCTTGCGAGGACGGGAAGGGAGGGAGGAGGCCATGTTCCGTGGGTGCCAAGCTGTGCTGTTCCCTGGGGTGGAGAACCAAGTGGTCCTGCGTGGCCTGCGGTGAGGAATGAGGGGACCAGACCGCAGGGCATCAGGGCAACAGGAGAGAGTTGGTATGGGTGGCCACGTGCTGCAGGCTGGATGCAGAAGCTGGGCCAGGAGGGAACCGCGACACATGCAGACAGGAGCCCCGGGGGTGTGCGCAGGGTGCTGCAGGACCCAGGAGGAGAGGGCGATGAGCCCCATCTCCGGGCTGATGGTCGGGCTGAGCCCCAGTTCTTTGGCCTTTTCCAGCCGCGCTCCCGCTCTGTCACAGGGCGGGACAGTTTGCCCACTGTGGTCGCATCGGCCCGCTGTCCCCCCACGCGCGGCCGCCCTGCGGGGGCACCTTGTGGAGATCCGCGGCCAGCGCGCCCGCGATGTCCGGCCTGCGCTCCTGGATCATGCGCCGCAGCGCCTCCAGCTGCTGCACCCGGAACTGCAGTGGGCGGGTCCTGCCCGAAGCGAAGGCCGCCCGGGCCCGCTGCACCGGGTCGCTGATCTTGCTCATGGTGCCTAGGGACAGAGAGCACCTTGCAGCGGGGGCGGGACTGGCACCTCCAGCTAGAGCTGCGCCCTGGCTCCAGCCCTGTCGCGGGCACCCGGGCACTCACTGGCAGCCACTGCTCCTCCCCGCCTGTGTCATAGGCAGCGGGAGACCTCCCCCAGAGCCAAGCTGGACCCCAGGACAGCCGCCTTCACTCTTCTTGCCTTCTCATCAGCGCCCTGACTCAGCCATCTATCTGGGCTCTTCCAGCTATCTTGAGAGGCCCCTGAGTGGGTGACGCTCTTCGTATTGAGGCCATCCCCAGCTGGTAGTGGCTTCCTAGCAGTGTGCTGGGGGCAGGGCCTTTCTTGGCCTCTCTCCAGTCCCACTCCGCTGCCTCTACCTGCTTGCAAAGCTAGTGACACTCCCAGGCAAGTGCTCCCAGAGCCCTGCACGCCCAGCCAGCCACCCTCCAGATTATACAGGAGGAGCACAGGTCAGGGCGCCACACCCACACTGGTAAAAGGAAACCCAGCACCGCCTTCTGCTTCCACCATCGTTCTCCAAAGCACTAGGCACTGGGCACAGCGGAACCAGGCCTAGTGTTTAGACCAGCGCGTGCCGCACCTGTGAGACGCACACCAAGGTTTCGCAGGGGTTTGGCGTTCCAGGTGCAAGTGTGGAGGCCAGTCCTGCTACCAGTACAAGAAACCACAATGGCAAATTGGGACAGCCCTTCCAGGCAAAATTTGGCGGTATCTAGCAAAAGCCTTTCCAACGTATTCCTCTGTGACACAGAAGGTCCACATTCAGGAGTTTGTAGTGACCACGGCGTTCCTTAACCCTAATGAGTAAAAGTCACGACAGTTTGTATGTAACAGGGAAACACTGGGAACACCCTAAGGCCCATCAGGAGGAGGCAGTTTCAGTGGACCATGCTGCATCTGGGCGACGGACTGCTGTGCAATGTCGGGGCTGAGACGGAGCGAGTCACTCGGCGTGTTTGTAGCGGCCCTGTCGGCACCAGCTGTGTCCTAGGCACCAGGCTTTAGGCTTGTGTGTGTGTGTGTGTGTGTGTGTGTGTGTGTAGTTGTGTGCATGGGTGTGTGTGTGCATGAGTTCAAGCATGCAAGAAAGGACCAGAAGGGTAGCCCGCAACATCATGGGAACATTGGTGGGGTGGAGTTATTGGTGATCTTTGCTTTCATCTGTTGGAGTGTTGGACTTTCTTGCAATGAACTTGCATTTTTTTAAATGTTTGTTACATTTTTGAATAGGCAATACATGCTCATGGTACAAAATTATAAAAAATACAAAAGAGAACAAAGAGAAAAGTAAGTCTCCCTCTTCCCTTCTTTACAGGGAAGCCACTATGACCAGTTCCTTACTCCCCTTCCAGAGATACTGAACCACTTGCAGGCATGGCATAACTTTTAACATCAGGGAAAACATAAGGCTATTTCCATTTTGCACAAAAAAAACAAAAACAAAAAACCCTGTATATATAACACATGATTATGTCACAGATACAGCTAAGGATGTTGATCCTGCTTGAATTCCAGCAAATGGCCCTGAGCCTTGGATGGCCTCCCTGCCCAGGGTGCTGACCCCGGCCCCAGCCCTGGCTTTCTGCAGGGCAGGGGAACCTGCTGGTACCGAGGGTGCCCCAAGCCTGGCGGGCCATGGCCCCCTTCCTAGGATGACAGGAGGCTGGGGGTCCCTCAGTAGAACTCCCTGCCCTGAGGACCAGGCCCCTCCCCCTGACCATGACCCGAGCCATACAGCCTTGCAGAAAGGCCCCTCCTATGGTCAACCAGGACAACAGCCTCGGTTACCCGCCACCACCAGCCACCAAGGCAGGCAGCCCAGGTGGGAGGGGACTGATGTGAGTGAGTGGGGGTGGAGGGGCTGGGCTTACCCTCCAGCGTCACCATTCAGAGCCGTGGTCTCTGGGAAGGGCAGCCGCCCAGGCCTCTTCTGTGAAACAGCTAACTAGAGCACCCTGCCACAGAGTCATCACACAGACTCACAGACACATAAAACATCACACATGGCGCCTGGCACCGGAACGGGACTCTTCTCCCAAAGCCGGTGGCCCTGGTCCTGCACCCCTATGCCTGCTCCCCTCACCTGTGCCAACCCTGTCGCTGCCCCAGACATGTCCCCTGACACCCTCATCACCCCTTCCATCCTCACAGAGACTCTGGTAGCACATGTGAAGAAGGGACAGTTATGACTGCGTTTCACAGATGAGGAAAGTGAGACTGAGAAACGTTCAATGACCTGTTTTTGGTCTCCTGGTTGGCAAGTGGCAAGTCAGGGGCCACACCGAGCCATCTCTGCTGCCCCCAGGTGCGTGAAGGAGGCAGCCAGCACATCTAGGCTCTCGCCCGATGGCCACTGTGGTCCCCTGCCCCACGGACCTGGGGACCTCCTGGAGCTGGGGACAGCAGAGCTGCCAGAGACCCAGGCCCCCAGAGAAGGCGGAGGATTCTTGGCCCTTAGGGCCTTCCCTTGAGTGCAAGCTCCACCTAGATATTCCTTCCTAGGAAAAAAATCTAAGAGCTGGAGAGGGGAGAGGGTTACCTTTGACGCAGCCTCTCCCAGTGGCTGGAGCTCCTGGAATGAGCATGAGCCAAGGGGGACGTATTTAAGGACCTCCCTTCCTGCTGAGTCAGCCCGTGGCGTCCCTGCCCAGGAAGTTTGCGTGACAAGAAAAAACCAATATTGAAATGTGGGGTGTAGCTGTAATCCGGCCCTCTGCTCCCTGCAGCCCTGGTTGTGGGGATTAGGTCCCAGTTGTCTGCTTTTGTTCTACTCTGAAGTGCAAGAATGTGTGCGAAGCTTGGGCAGGGCTCAGGGCCAATCTTCAAAAGCAGCTCGGTGTTTGCCCCAGGCATGGGGCCGCTGATTGCCCCAGCCTGGCACGGAGCTCTCCCAGGCTGCCACAGCACCATTGCCAGATGATGCTCTCCCGGTTCCCCCATTACATAAGGTCAGCAGCGGGTGAGCCACGAGTCACAGAGAGTGTGCACACAGCTCCCTGGACACACACAACGGCCACCACTGTGACAGCCACCTCTACACGAGTTCACTCATGCCCTCCTTAGCCTCCCCCACCCCTGTGCACAGGTGCAAGGGCGTCATTTAGGCTGAGACCCCAACCCTGGGGAGCCACAGGCTGGGGGCTTTCTACCAGGTCCCCACTGATGTGGAGTCTGCCCTCTCGTGGAACAGCAGAGTAGGGGGCTCGGCCCAGGGAGAACTGCAGGAAGCTCCCTCTGTGTGGGAAATGCTCAGGAAGGGAGGAATCCAGAAGGCCTCTTCCTCTGCTATTTGACAGATGTTGGCCGGGCTCTGCTCTGTGCCACGCCGTGAGCAGGAGGCAGATGTGGTCACTCCTTACACCTCTAGTGGCACCATGGACTCAGCCCCTTCCTGCTAGACACTTTCTGCCCCCTCACCTGCCTACAGTTGGTTTGTTCTTCCCCGCATCAGGTGTCCTTGCCTCCTGTTTCACACAAGGTCCCCTACAAGATCTGTTCTTGCCCTCCCATCTCTCATCTCTCTCACTTGGAATGCCCTTCCCCATCTAGCCACCCACATGGCTCTGCTCGAATGGGACATGTGAAATGGCACCAACTCCTCATCACTCTGTCCTCTTCCTCCAGTGTTTATTCTCTCCAGAGCATTTATATATATCCCTGTTGCATGCCACCTGTCTACTTATGTTGTTTCCTACCTGACCCTTTGTCTGTGCCAACTAGAATTTGATTTATTCACCGTTGTAAACTCCAACACCTGGAATAGTGGGGGGCACATAATAGATGCTCAGTAAATATTTATTGAAAGATGGACTAAACAGAAAATTTCAAAATAATATGAAAACTGTAGTGCCCAGGGTATGCAGAGGATACTAGAGGGGCTCAGATGAAAGTCCCATGGGAGGGAACATTGTCTGAGCTGAGAGGTATTCGGGCAAGGAATAGCAAAAGCAGAGG
The DNA here is from genome assembly GCA_963574885.1 of Lepilemur ruficaudatus. Taxonomy (NCBI): domain Eukaryota; kingdom Metazoa; phylum Chordata; class Mammalia; order Primates; family Lepilemuridae; genus Lepilemur; species Lepilemur ruficaudatus. The sequence goes on along the minus strand of CAUYRT010106059.1, from coordinate 14,743 downwards.
CAGAGAGGCAGGAAACAGAGCAGTGTGTCCACTGCAGTTTGTCGCTGATGGGTGTGACTTGTACACTGTTGCCAGCAGGAGGTGGATGAAGGATGCTCTGGGAGGCCTGTGGGCAGGGCCAGGCTGACGGGTGGAGAGCATTGAGTGGCATATCAGACAGACACACGTCTGATATGTTCATTTTGGAGAGTCCCCATGGACAGGGAGCAGGGTTAAAGAGATCTAGACCGAAAGCCGTAGCTTCTAGCAATGCAGGCAAGAAATCATGAGACCCCAAGCAAGACTGACAGAAAGGGAAGTGTTCCAGAAACAGTAGAAGGAAACATCAGCAGGACCTAGTGCTTGGCGTGCCTGGACTGGGGCTGGGCTCCAAGTGGGACATCCCCTGACACGGGGAAGACCAGGGGGTGCACCAGGTGTGGTGCCCATCTCCCCTCCATGTCTGCTGGCAGCACCTGATTCTCTTGCAGGTGACCCCTTCCCCTCTCTTGAAGGCTTGGTGAGGTGGCCAACTAGGCACCCTGCTCCAGGCTAGCCAGGGGTGGGGGTGGCCCCCCGAGGCCTCCCTGACTCTCCCGGAACGTGGGCCTAGGAGGTGAGGGCAGCAGGCGAGGCCGGAGGCCTGGGAGCTGATTCATGGGGACAGCGGCTTCAGACGGCCTCCCACCCCTCCCCGAGGAGAGGCATGGGGGCAGCCGCGGGTGGTCGTGGCCAGGACAGGGCCTGGCCTGCTGAGTGCTGTGGCAAGGGCAGGTGGCCTGGCCCTTTGATACCAGCAGGAATGGCAGGAACACCAGAGCCAGGAGCTCTCACATAGTTTAAACCCATGGAGAACAAAATCTTGGTTTGTTTGTTTTGATTTTGGGTCAAAGTTTCAGTTCTGGCTCCAGCCTGGGTTGGACCAGAAACCCTTGTAGATCTGTGCTTTTCAGATTCTCCTCTTTGCAAGCCCTGATGCTGCGCCCCAGGCCTCCCCCGCGCCTAGGCCGCCCCCTCTCTCCTGGGCCACTGTCGTCACACTTGCCTGCTCTCCCTGAGTCCAGGCTCAACTCCCCATCAGACCTTCTCCCAGTGGCTGACCGGGAGACCCGTGGGTGATGAAGCCCTGAGCATGTCTCCCCTGCAATTAACACCCTCCAGTGGCTTCCTACTGCTCTTAGGAAAAACCTCCCATGGCCTTGATCTCGGCATGGCCTGGCTCCTGGCTGCCTGGCCAGCCTCCCTTGGTAGCACTTCCCACCGTTTCTACTGCATTCCAGTCCTCCAGCACTCCTCGAATGAGCCAGGTGCTTTCCTACGCCAGGGCCTTTGCACATGACGTTCTCTCCCTGGGACACTTTTTCTTCTACTCTGCATCCAACTAATTCTTACTGGTGTTCAGATCCCAGCTTCCCTGACCCCTCCCTCCCTCTACATAATACCTTCCTTACTTCCAGGAACCTGGCACAACTTGCAATCATATCTTTGTTTTCCTTTTCTCCTTGTCCCCACCCCCTGCCCCACTGGCTGGAATAGCCACAGAGGCAGTGATCTCGGCTTCTGTCCAGCACCATATCCCAACCCTTAGCACGGTGCCTGGCATGAGGGAGACCCCACGCGTGGGGCAGGGGTCTAAGCAAAGACCAAGAGAAATGATCAATCATTTAGCAGGGTAATTATCTACAAATTCACCTGAAACTAGCAAAAAGTGTTAATTAGATGAGTGAAAAGTAAGTTTGCTTAAATTTCAAGGAATGTTTAGGTTAGAAATATCTGATGGGATATTCTTTCTTTTTAAGAGTAGAAGGGAAAAAATTAGGCAGCGGTCTCGGGGTTCTCTCTCTTCCTGTTTAGAGACGGGGTGCAGGAGAGACTCGGCGTGTGCGGTGCTCCTGGTGCTCCTGCGGCCGGGCCAGGCAGCTCGGGTCAGCAGCAGGAGGGGAAGCGTTGTCAGAAGGGGCCTGGGTACACCCAAGTAGCAGAGGTGAACTTAGAGGCAAGTTAGAAAAGCCCCTTGGAATTAGAATGAACAAAGCCTGTGACGAGATCCTGGTCCCGAAACTTGAAACTGCAAGTTAGACGGGAAAGCCTCGCACAGCCCCTCCGGTGAGGAGACAGAGGCCGTGTGAGCGGGTGATGGAGACATGGGGCACACCCAGAGCCCAGCTAAGGGGAGCTCCCTCCAAGCGCAGGCATGGCAGGCCACCCTAATAATTCGAAACTCAGTTGTCACTTGTTTGGAGACAGACCACGTGACCAAAAAGGGCTGCCAGCCTAGACAAGCCACCTCTGAGGCCAGCGTGTACAGAGCCCGTCACAGAGCTGTGGTTCAGTGGGTGGCCATCTTGGCAAGGTGCCCCTTTGATGTGGGTGAGGCCTCGCCTCCTTCCCGCGCCCACCAAGCTACTCGGGTACCCTGGCTGCCCCAGCCATTTGCAAATAGGGAGAGGGTGCTTTGGGACCATTGGTTCGGCAGCTATTCTTGCCATAGCAAAACAGACAGTCACAGGTGCTGGCAAGGATGTGGAGAAGGTGGCAGCCGCCCACATGGCCGGTAAGAATGTAAAATGGTACAGCCTTTGGAAAACAGTCTGGCAGCTCCTCAAAGAGTTATATGTAGAGTTCCCACATGACCCAACAATTCCATTACTAAGTACATGCCCAAGAGAAATGAAAATATATGACCACAAGAAAACTCATACACAGATATCTGTGGCAGCATTATTCATAATAGCCAAAAGTGGAAATAACCCAGTGTCCACCAGTTGCTGGATAAACAAAACACGGCATATCCATGCCGTGGACTATTATTCAGCAGTAAGACGGAATGAAGTATTGATTGGTGCTCCAACATGCATGAGCCTTGACAACATTATGCTAAGGGACAGAAACCAGACACACAAATTCACATATTATATGATTCCATTTATATGAAATGCCCAGAAAAGGTGAATCCATAGAGACAGAAAATAAATTAGTAGTTTCCAGGCCCTAGGGAGACGTAAGAGACCGGGGATGGAGAGTGGCTGCTAATGGGATGGGGTTTAGTTTTAGGGAAGATGAGGTTTAAAAAGAGATTAAATAGATTGTGGCATTGTGGCAGTGGTTGCACAAAAAAACTAAAAAAAAAAACCTTTGAATTGCACACTTTATTTATTTATTTATTTTGAGACAGAGTCTCACTCTGTTGCCCAGGCTAGAGTGAGTGCCGTGGCATCAGCCTAGCTCACAGCAACCTCACACTCCTGGGCTCAAGCAATCCTTCTGCCTCAGCCTCCCAAGTGGCTGGGACTACAAGCATGCGCCACCATGCCCAGCTAATTTTTTCTATATATTTTTAGTTGTCCAGCTAATTTCTTTCTATTATTTTTTAGTAGAGACAGGGTCTCGCTCTTGCTCAGGCTGGTTTCGAACTCCTGACCTTGAGCGATCCGCCCACCTCGGCCTCCCAGGGTGCTAGGATTACAGGCGTTGAATTGCACACTTTAAATACGTAAATTGTACATTGTGTGACGTATAGCTCCATAAAGCTATTTAAAATTTTACTTTATATTCAGTGTCTTCACTCTAAGAAAATAGAAAACGAATTTAAAATTTTGGAACCCCCCCCCCCCCGTACAGAAGAATTCCAAATAACTTACACAGCTGCTCCGCCCTCCAGGAAGTGCCCCGTGGCTGACTCCCTGCTCCTTAGGTGTGGGTGGCACTCAGCCACGTCCTTCCGAAGAGGATAGTATGGGCGGGGCTGGGGGGGCAACTTTTTGGTGCAGAAACCTGGCAAATATGGCCTCACCCAGGTGACCAAGCCCACATCAACAGTGACAAGTTGTGTTGACCATAGGTGGCCGCGACACAATGTGGTAAAGACTGCACTTTACCTCTGTGGTCTTCCTCCCAAGACCCTAACCCCAGTTTGGCCATGAGAAAATCCCCTGGCAGCACGACTGGACGTTCTACGAGACTCCCCAGCGGGACTCGCAGCACAGCGAGGAAGGCCGGGGCCACGCGGCGCCTAAAGGGACAAGGCAGCTGCACGGGACTCGGGTCCCAGTGGGATGCTGGACACACAGGAGCCCTCTGTGCTCTCTGGGTAGCTGTTCTGTAAAATGAAGAGTTTATTTTGAAAACTCATTTGGAGGGAGGGAGACACACAGCCACTGCAGGCCGAGGGGTCTACCCGGAGCAAAGACCTGCCGCATACGTATTAGCAGGACGACAAGCGCGCTGGAGAAAAAGGCATGCCTAGGATGAGGTTCGCAGCTCACCGAAGCCTGCCTCTTGAGGCGAATTATTTTGGAGGGAATTCCACTGTGCAAAGTTCTCTGATGCCCGCTGCCTCATTAGGATCCCAAACCACGGCTGGAGATTCGGGTGCAACTGTTTCTTTTTAATTGATACGTGACAGATGTGTGTATTTTCGGGGTAATTTGATATTTTGATACATTTATATAATGTGTGATGAACAAATCAGGGTAATTGAGATATTCACCATTTTAAACATGGATCTTTTCTTTATGCTTTGAATCATTCTCTTCCAGCTACTTTGAAGTATGCAATAGATTATTGTTGACTACAATCACTCTACTGATCTATCGAACACTAGGTCTTGTTCTTCTACCTGCCGGTATCTCTTCACCCTAATCAGCCTCTTTCATCCCTGCTCTGCTACCCCTACGGGCCTCTGGTGACCACCGACCACCGTTCTGCTCTCTGTCTTCACGCTCCCACCTATAAGTGAGAGTGTGTGACATTTGTCTTTTGCGGCACAACTCTTTTAACTGATGGGAACGTCAGGCCTGGGGAGGGGACCTTTCCCAGGGGCCACAGCTAGACAGTGTGGTGCTAGAACCCATCCCACCCTGCACGCACGTCTGTCACATAGCAGTTAAAAAGAAAGAGTTGCACCCGAATCTCCAGCCCTGGTTTGGGATCCTAATGAGGCAGCTGGCATCAGAGAACTTTGCAGAGTGGAATTCCCTCCAAAATAATTTGCCTCAAGAGGCAGGCTTCGGTGAGCTGCGAACCTCATCCCAGGCATGCCTTTTTCTCCAGCGCGCTTGTCGTCCTGCTAATACGTATGCGGCAGGTCTTTGCTCCGGGTAGACCCTTCGGCCTGCAGTGGCTGTGTGTCTCCCTCCCTCCCTGAGTGGCCTTCCCTCTCATTGCCCGCAGCCCCCTCCCTCCTGCCCTGCCCACTGCCTGGAGGACCCCCACCCCTCCTGTCCACAGGTGTCACCTCCCATTGAGGTCCACTGCAGCTGGCAGGGGGTCCTTCACACACGAACTTCCCAGTGAGGCACCAAGAGTGAGACTGGTGGACCCAGGTAGGTTGCCTGCCAGGGCATGGCTGGGATGAGGATGATGAGGGTACGACAGAGGGGGTGGAGCAGGCTGAACGTGGCTTCACCCGACTGCACATCCCTTCTGAGCTAGGATGGATTGCTCCTGGGTCCCCTCCAATACCTGCAGTTAACAGGTGGGGTCCTGGCCCACAGCTCTCTAATGCCCAAAGGTGAGTTGGGAGAAGACACTGTTTTTTGTCATTTCCAAAGCACTGCCTTGGTGAGACATGAAGTGAGCAGAACTGGCCGAACCCCAGCACCTTCCCCTACTGTGCCTGCACCTTTTGGGGAAGCTTGGGAAAGGACTCGGGGACTCCTCATCTCTCTATGTCTGCAGCCAGGTGCCAGGCGCAGTGCCTCAGGTCAGAGAAGTGGCAGGTTTGCAGCCAGGAGAGTGGGAGCAAGAGGGCACCTCCCTAACGGATGCTACAGAGGTCCCCACCAGTCCTCACCCTTGGACTGTCCTAATCCCAGGAAGCCTCTGCTGAGCCAAGACAAAGGGCAGCCCCGGGGGGTGGAAGGCAGAGGTGCCGGATGGGGCAGTGCCTGGGCTGGCCTGGCTAAGTCAGCCTCCCAGGTAGGGCAGCAGCAAAGTGCAAGTCATGATGAGTTAGGAACTGGCTGCATGGCGGCAGGAATGCCCGGCCCGCCCAGCTGGGACAGAGCCTGCCTGGGTCACTGCCTGGCCACCGACCCGGCTGCAGCGCCCCCAGCGGACCAGCCCCCTCTCCTGGAGGGCTGCAGCTGGGCACACGGGGCACACTTCAGTTGGCACTGCCCGCCTCGGTGTGTCTGGGAAGCCCCAGCCCAGATCACAACAAACCACCCGGATGCACCCTCATCCACATGAAATATAACGTCCACTCTAAAAATTTATTTATTAAGTAACATTTTTATTGTTTCTTTGTTTTTGAGACAGAGTCTCACTGTGTTGCCCGGGCTAGAATGCCCTGGCATCAGCCTAGCTCACAGCAACCTCAGACTCCTGGGCTCAAGCGATCCTCCTGCCTCAGCCTTCCGAGTAGCTGGGACCACAGGCACGCACTGTGACACCCAGCTAATTTTTCTATTTTTAGTAGAGACAGAGTCTCACTCTTGCTCAGGCTGGTCTCGAACTCCTGAGCTCAAGGTATCCTCCCGCCTTGGCCTCCCAGAATGCTAGGATTGCAGGCGTGAGCCACCCCATTGGCCTGTTCCTAGCATTTCCTATGTATTAACTCATTTGACCCTCACAACTGCCCAAGAAGTAGGAACTATTACTACCCCCACTTTATAGATGAGGATCTGAAGCACAGAGGGGTGAAGTAATTTGCCTAAGGTCACACAGCTAGTGCAGCATATAACCAGCTTTCCCCAGGGAATCTGAGGCTCATCCCCTGCTACAGAATCCTTTCCCCTCAGGTTTTCAAACACGTAGACGGAGGGTTGGATATATTTTCCTCAGAATTCTTCGACTCTCTCCTGGCTCTGAGTTGCATCTTCCGTTCTCATCCCAGTGGTGTAGGCATCTGCCATCCCCGCCCCCTGCACCAAGGACAGCGCAAGTCCCACCAAGCTCAGCTCTCACCCACGCTTGCAAAGGCCAACTCATGCGTTGGGCTGCTTGCTTATCTGTTCGAGTAGAATTATGAATGGAAGTGTGCGTTGGTTTTCTAGTTCATTAATTTCTGTTTTTATCAATTCTTCTTCCTAGTTTTTCTTTTTTTTGGTAGGTCCTTTTAACCTATGTAGGTCCTTTTATTTGTCTCCCTATTTTAATACGGAAAGCATTGACCTCTCTAATTTTCCTCTGAATAGGGTTTTGCTGTCCTAGAGGCTTGAGAATGAAATGTTCTTAATTCCTAGGTTTTACTTTCCCTCTTGCTATCCTCTTTAATCCAATTGTTTTCTACAAGTGTGTTTCTTAATTTCCAAACAGTTAACATTTTATTGGTCACATGTTTATTATTTATTACCAATCTTATTAGATTATGATCAAAACTGGGCCTTTTTCCCTACTTTTCTGTATCGGTTAACATTTTCTTTGTGGTCAAATATATTATTAATTTTGGTAGCAATTCCATGGCCATATGAATAAGATGTGTGTTCTCTGCTTATAGATGTAGGAATCTCCATCTATTAAATCAAAGGTGTTGGTTATTGCTCTGTGTCATTCCATTTTACTCGCCTGCTCTGATTCTGAGAGCTGGGCATTGCAATCTCCGACTGTAAACGTATTTTTATCCACCTCTCCTGACAATGCTTTGTGCATTTTACTCTCATTTTGATTAGTTCATACAGGCTTGTGATTTTATTAGTTTTGCTTTTCATCATCATATCACATGTTCTAACCTTAAAGTCCACCGTGCCCAATGCTTGCAGCACCTGCCCTGTCCGCACACCTATGCATTCCCATGCTGTTTGCTTTTCCTGTAAATAACACTTAACTAGGTTGTTTTTATATACCGTCCTGACAATCTGTCTTTTGTGCAATGACTGAAACACTTGATAATATTCTTTCCATTTCTCCACGTTTATTATTATTGTTATTTTGTCTTCTCTGCTATCATAATCAGATGCATGTTTTTCTACAACCATACGAAAGCTATAAACCCACACTGTTTCCCACTCTAAGCTGCCCTCCTTCCCCAAGAGAGGAGCTGTAAACTCACCTCCTTCCCCTCTGCCCATCCCCGGCCCCGGCTGTGACATTTATGATGGCCTCCCTTTCCCCCTGGGTTTTTTGCTGTCCTTGGAGAGCTTTGTGCTTTTAGTTCTACACTGTTGTTTGGATCAAGTGAGCAATAAATACCAAATGGCTTTTCTTTTTCAATTACTGCCACCCATTGTGCCTTGTCCCACCTTTGTTTTCCATCCCTTAAGATATCCCGGGTTGGGGGCGGTGGCTCACACCTGAAATCCTAGCACTCTGGAGGCAGGAGGATTGCTTGAGCTCAGAAGTTCGAGATCAGCCTGAGCAAGAGTGAGACCCCGTCTCTACTAAAAAATAGAAAAAATTAGCCAGGCCTGGTGGCGCATGCCTGTAGCCCCAGCTACTGGGGAGGCTCAGGCAGGATGATTGCTTGAGCCCAGGAGTTTGAGGTTGCTGTGAGCAAGGCTGATGCCACGGCACTCTAGTCTGGGCAGGAGAGTGAGACCCTGTCTCAAAAAAAAAAACCAAAAAAAAAAACCACCCCAACAGCTCCCATCACTTCCTGACCGATGTCCTGTATGGAAAAGCTCTGTCCAGCGGAATTTAATCTCTGGGCCTCAGCGAATGCTCTTCCGCCAGCCCAGGTTGGGCCTCATTGCCCTCCCTGCCTTGTCTTCCCGGCTCCCTCCCCGCCTCCAGGCATGTTGGGCTGGAAGGAGAAAATGGCCAAGAGCAAAAGTCTGTTTTCTTAACTGGTACTCCTGGCAGGCTCCTGGGGCCCCCGTAGCACTTGCCCAGTGCACAGTGCCGGGAAGGGAACAGCCATTTCTGCTGCCCCTCGGCTCTTGCCCCTCACCCCGGCAGTCCCCCCACCCAGCCAGCAGGCCCCTGGACGTGGCATCAGCAAGGTGGCCAAGCCCAGCAAGCTTCCTCAGAGTGCAGCCAGCCGCAGGGAAGTCACACGAGCTTGTCACGCCAAATGGGGAGTCCGGCTCTCCTTGGGTCCCCCCTACCCAGCCATCTCTGTCTGTCTTTTTTCTAGCTCAACCAGCTCAGATGCCACGGAGGGTGGCTCAGCAAGCTCCCCGCATGAGAAGTCACCACCACGGGCAATGCAATGCCACCCCCTTCCTGGTACCCCATCTCTAGCAGAGATTCTCTCGGACCCCCCCTCAGTTGGCTTCGGGGGTGTCCATTGGTGTGGGGGGAGGTCAAAGGGAAGAAAAAAAAAGATCACATCACTTTCCCCTTAAGCTCACAGCTCCCTCGACTCTTACAAACTCTCCAACTTCCACAGCAGAGATGCTGGGGGAGACGGGGAGGGGAGGCCACTTCTGCTCCCTCACCCTTGGAAGAGGTCCACAGGGGCAAAGGGCTATGAGCACACAAAGCAGTACAGACCCCAGGACGATGGTGGCATTTCAGGCCTTGCGACCCTGGGTAGGGGTGGAGAGTTAGTGAGCCCTCCGGGAGGCCGGCAGACCGGAGCACGCCCGTCTCCCCCATGTCCATCCTGTTCCGCCCTGAGCAGCTCTGAGCAAACCCACCCCAAAGGCCGAGGAAGTTGAGAGGCCGAAGAAAGAGGCTGACAACCCAGTTTCTCAGGAAGAAACATTTAACGGGGACTTACAAACAGAAGCCATGTCCGGGCAGCTGTGAGATGAGATGGGCGGTGGGTCCCCAGGCCACCACCCCGGCCCCGCACCCAGGGCGACATACCCAGGGAAGGAACCAACGGTGGGGCAACAGCAGTGGACCCTCAGGGAAAGGCAAGGCTGCTGTGTGGCTCTGCCCAAGGGCGGGATTTATGGTGACAGCAGATAAAGCAGAAATCTTGGGGTGTTCCTGGAACAGGGGTTAAGCAGAAGTCCACACAGTGAGCTGGCTTCCAAAATGGAGTTGCTTTGCCTTCCACACTGGGGATAGGGGAGGGGCCGGCAGCAGAGCTCAGGGCCACTGCGACTCCCACAGAGCACACAGCCCCATTCCAAACCACCCACATGCTCACGCCTGTAATCCCAGCACTTTAGGAAGCTGAGGCAGGAGGGTCGCTTGAGATCAGTTCACCAGCTGGGCTACATAGTGAGACCCCATCTCCACAAAAACTAAAAAAATTAGCCAGGCATGGTGGTGCACTACTCAGGAGGCTGAGGCAGGGGAATCACTTGAGCCCAGGAATTTGAGGTTATAGTGAGTTATGATCAGGTCACTATACTCTAGCCTGGTGACAGAACGAGACCCTACTTCTAAAAAAATTTTTAAAAAACCTGAAACCATACATATGATTCACATACAGTGGAATATTACTCAGCCTTAAAAAGGAAGATAATCTTGACACATGTTACAACATGGATGAAGCTTGAGTTAAGTAGGCCAGTCACCAAAGGACAGATTCTGTGTGACTCCACTCACGTGAGGTTCCCAGAGTGGTGAGATTCACAGAGACAGGGAGTAGAATGGTGGCTGCTGGGGCTGGGGGAGGGCGGAGCAGGGGAGAGTGTTTGACGTGTAACAGTGGAAGGGAAGCTTAGCACGACTAGCTCCGTGTTGCTTCTGACCCCCGACCCCTGCAGCAACATCCTATCGTCAATAGCTTCTGCTTAGCTCTGCACACAGCCCGGCTAATTATAGGAAGAATTTAGTTTGCAGTTCAGCTCTAAAAGGAAGAGCCACCAGGAGATAAGGCAAGTATGCATGCAAGTAACAGTGCTACGTTAAAGGTTTATAGGAACTTCGTGACTTAGCCTATTCATCCAAAGTTAACTGATCAAGAACAAGGAAGTTTTACAACCTCCTCAGACCCTCGCTGGAGCCCAGAGGACTGCCATCCTTGGTTACCTCTCGCAATCCCCCCTCAAAGTAAATAGGGGCCTAAAGTTTATAGTAACTGAAGTTGGTTCTTTAGGATGTTAGTCTGCCATCTTCTAAGTTTGCTGGCTTCCTGAAATAAAGTCGCTTTCCTTGACCCAACACCCCATCTCTGGACTTACTGGCTGTTCTGCGGTCAGTGATGGGAGTTTGGACTCTCACAATGGGGGAGTTTCAGTTGGAGAAGATGAAAACATCCCAGAGGTGGGCGATGGTGATAGTTACACAACAATGTGAACGTGCTTAATTCCTCTGAACTGTACACTTAAAATGACAATATTTAATGTTTTATATATTCTACCACAATAAAACAAATTTTTTAGCCCCACCCACATTGACCCAGCAATATAGCAAATTCTGCAACCGCCATTTGCTGAGCTCCACTGGGCGCTGGAGCTGTCACGGCAACAAAAGGCCTGGATGGCCCTTCCCGTCCCTGGGCTCCCACCCGGTGGGGGGCCAAGTCCTCCCGGGAGCTCCGTGAGCTGGGACAGAGGGCCAAAGCCACACGGGGGCTGTGCCTCCTGAAGAAACCCCATCCCAGAGAGGTGCTTCTGGGTCAGTGAAGTGGCCCCAGCACACATCTGGTACCAACTGGCTCCAGCTTTGCGTGAGGGAGGCTGAGCCCAGGAAAGACAGGCCTGGAGGGTGATAGAGCCAAATTCAGGACAGCAGTAACCTGGGGAGGGCGGCAAGAGGAGCAGACATCGGGGAGGGCGCAGAGGGCTTTCCATGTATTAAATTTCTAAAGCTGGGTGGAGGGAACCCTGGTGTTTGCTAAATACCCTTTATCATTTTTGTGTGCCTGAAACATTTCATTTTTTTAAAGAAGAAAAGTGTCAATTTCGAGATGTCTGTGAAATACCAAGCATCCATATCTGGAGGCTGTCATCGCAATGTTCAGAGCCCAGAGCGCGTGTGGGTGCTTCTACACTGAGGGGTGAATGGAGGGCAGCTAGGAGAGAAGACACCAGAATCCCAGAAGCTGAGGAGAGGCCCGGACGCTTCCTGAGGGCTCCTGGTGGCCGTCAAGAGCAGTTCTAGCCCACTGAGCCTTCCAGGCCTGCGGTCCCCAACTCCTGGCCACTGCCCGAGCTCCGCCCCCCCACCCCACCCCCACTGCAATTGTCTTCCAGGAAACTGGCCCCTGTTGCCAAAAAGGCTGAGGACCCCTGCATGGCTATCAGATGGAAGCCAGGAAGTGGGCAAACCCTGCTCAGGTAGCAGTGGCTTCGCTCACAATAAGCATAAAACTGAGCCGGGCGCGGTGGCTCACACCTGTAATCCTAGCACTCTGGGAGGCCAAGGCGGGCGGATTGCTCAGGGTCAGGAGTTCGAGACCAGCCTGAGCAAGAGTGAGACCCCGTCTCTACTACAAATAGAAAGAAATGAATTGGCCAACTAAAAATATAGAAAAAAAAATTAGCCGGGCATGGTGGTGCATGCCTGTAGTCCCAGCTACTCGGGAGGCTGAGGCAGGAGGATCGCTTGAGCCCAGGAGTTTGAGGTTGCTGTGAGCTAGGCTGACGCCACAGCACTCACTCTAGCCCGGGCAGCAGAGTGAGATTCTGTCTCAAAAAAACAAAAACAAAAACTGGAGCCCCCGGGGCCTGAGCAGCCATTCAGCGAAGCCTCTATTTCCCCTAGAAAGGCTGAGGTTCATAACAGATTGGCGTAAGAAAAGCAGGTTTTAAAATAGTGTTTTCTCTGATCCCATTTTTATAAAAGATTTTGTAAGCATGTGGGAAAAGTAACATGGGAAAGAGTGACTGAAAGGCTAATAAAATCTGTGGGGTTGTAGGGGATTTGTTCTCTTTTTGCTCATTTGTATTTTGTTATTGTTATTTGTTTTGTTTTTGGAGGCACAGTCTCACTCTGTCGCCCTGGCTGGAGTGCAGTGGTGTCCTTACAGCTCACAGCAACCTCAGACTCCTGGGCTCAAGTGATCCTCCTGCCTCAGCCTCCCGAGTAGCTGGGACTACAGGCATGCACCACCATGCCCGGCTAATTTTTTTTTCTATATTTTTAGTTGGCCAATTCATTTCTTTCTATTTGTAGTAGAGACAGGGTCTTGCTCTTGCTCAGGCTGGTCTCGAACTCCTGACCTCAAGAGATCCTCCTGCCTCGGCCTCCCGGAGTGCTGGGATCACAGGTGTGAGCCACCGCGCCCGCCCGGCCTATGATCCCATTTTATAAAAGATTTTGTAAGAATGGGGGTAATCTGGGCAAAATTAATTGAAAGGCTATAAAATCTCTGGGATTAGAGGGGATTTGTTCTCCTTTGCTCATTGGTGTTTTAAAAGGTTTCTGCGAAGAACGTAAGGCACTTACAAATGTGGGGGCTGGCCGCGCGGCTCACATCCAGGAGGAGCGTCTCCCACGGGAAGGACTGCTCTGGGTTCCCTGCTGTCACCTCTCAGGACACTGAGAGAGAAAGGCGGGCCCAGGCAGGAAAGGGCGCTGAACACGCCAGTCGAGGCCCCCGGTGTTTCCTGGGCCCCCGCTCTGTGCCAGGCCTGGGAGGCAGGCCCAGACTCGCTTCCCCGCGGTCCCCGTGGCGCGGGCGGACTGGGCGCCCCGGGCCCGACGAGGCTTCCCGAGGGGAGCAGCTGCAGGGCAGCCAGGGCTCCGGCCGGCGCTGCGGGGCCGGGCGGCGTCGGGGGGCGCCGCGCGCGCGGGCGTCTCAGGGAAGAAGTCGGTGCAAAGGCTCCCACCGACCAGGGAGCCCCGAGAGAGCGCGGCGCAGTCCGTGCCAGGGCGGACACGAGCCAGCTGGACTCCGCTGCAGACGGGCCGGGCCAGCTCGAGCGCAAGAGAAGACGACGCTTGACCCCGCAGAGGCCCCGGGGGCAGAAGCCGCGGGGCCCCGGACCGCGACCGCCGCCCGGGCGCGGAAGGGCGTGCTCGCTTGTCGCCCCAGCCTCTCGCCGTCCTGTCTGCGCATCTGCGCGTTCCTGCTGCCAACTGGAGGAGAAGAGGGCGGCCAGGAGGTCCCTTGACGGCCACACCTGTGTTCCGGAGACGCACGCCCGGACACGCGCCAGCCCTGGCCCGAGGCCCACGCGCCTCCGCAAGGAAGACTCAGCTTGCGGCCCCGCGCTTCTGCATGGGTCCGGGTCCCCTCGGCCCCCGGCCCCTGCGCCCACCGAAGGCTGGGCCTCGTCACTGGTCCCTGGGTTCCTGGATCCCCTCTGCTCTCACCTTTACTTCCAGGCACCTTGCCTCACGCTGCCATGGTCCCACTTTGGAATATGTATTTTTTCACTGTGAAAATTCTGGTAAGAGCAGTTGTGTCCTCGCGTAACTGACTATGCCTGTCTGTGACCAGTAGGGTCAGCGCTGGAGCCAAGGGACCAACACTGGCAAACACGTGCCTTATTTTTCCATGCACACCCATTTTTTTCATATTTCTTTAGTGGTAAAATATACGTTAAATTTGCCGTTTAGCCATGTTCAGGTGTACAGTGCTGGGGCGTTCAGCACGCTCAGGTTGTTGTGCAAGCGCCGCCCTCTGTCTCCGGAACCTGTTCATCTTCCCAACGGAAACTCTGTGCCCGCTGATTCCTAACCCCTCAGTCCCCTGCCCCAACCCCTGGCAACCGCCATCCCACTTTCTGTCCCTATGAACTAACAACTCACATAAGGGACCTCACCTAAGAGGAATCATTCAACACTTGTCCTTTGTGACTGCCGTATTTCGCTTAGCATAATGTCCTCAAGGTTCAGCCACGGTATAGTAGTGTGTAGGATGGCCTTCCTCTTTTTTTTTTTTTTTTTTTTTTTTTGAGACAGAGTCTCACTCTGTTGCCCAGGCTAGAGTGCCATGGTGTCAGCCTAGCTCACAGCAACCTCAAACTCCTGGGCTCAAGCGATCCTCCTGCCTCAGCCTCCCGAGTAGCTAGGACTCCAGGCATGCGCACCA
>CAUYRT010106056.1:0-11214 GCA_963574885.1 Lepilemur ruficaudatus | reverse complement strand
TAAATAGATTCTAGTTATCAGCCCCTTATCAGATGTGTAACATGAAAATATTTTCTCCATTGTGTAGGTTGTCTGTTTTCAGCCAGTTCTTAATATGGGAAATTTCTATTTAGCTCTATTCAAACATTAACACATTCCGTTTTTACACAAAACCCCCGTAGCATATCCTATTCTCTCCCCCATTTTTCTTGAAGAAACGAGGGACTGAGACAGGAAGTAACTTGTCTGAGGTTGGCCAGGCCCAGGGTGGGGCTGCAGACCCGCGTGGGCTCCCGACTCGTGTTCTGTACCCAGGACGGGCTGAGCTCACTGTGCTGGGAGGTCTCTGTCCTGGCCCAGAGAGGGTGGGTGCCTCATTTTCCTACATTTTCAATTTTAATGTGTACTCAGCTTTAATTTTCTGTTTGTACTCAAGTTTAATTTCCTCCAGGGATCTGTTTCCTAACCCTATACTCTTTATCTTCTTTTTTTTTTTTCTGTTATATCATGACTGAATTTCTGTTTTTCACTTGGGACACATTTTCTTTCCTTATCTCTCTCTCTCTCTCTCTCTCTTTCTCTGTCTCGCTCTGGTTGTTCTTCACCTCCAAGACCAGTGTGCTTCCAGTGCAATCTTGTTTGTTTGACTCTGACCCCAAGTTGGACAGGTGGGTAAATGGCTCTTTAGCAAAGGGTGGGAAACCCAGCCTTACTATGGGAGATTTCTGGATTTTTCTACCCCCTGCAGAGCACAGGATGGGTGACCAGGTCCCAGTGTCTGCTCCCATGTGGGAAAGTCTAGTAAGTCCAGGCAGTGGAAAGCAGGACAGATGAAGTGATTTAGGGGAAATTCAACAAATAACTCCATACTTTTCTTTCTTGGGGGATTGGTGGGAAGTGGAGGGGACCCAGGGAGAGGACACAAAAGCAGACATAGGGACTCATCTTTCTTTCTTACCCTTCTTACCCACCCAACACAGGGGCCAGGACTCAGGGCGATGGGTGTGGGGACATTCCTGTGTGGGCGGGTCGTCCCTCCTGCTCCATGGCCCCCAAGCACCACCTGGAGGGGGGAGCCTCCTTTGGCACACCTGGCGGTGCAGTGTGGCCAGGCAGAGAGGGAGGGTCTCCATGTGTTTATGACCCCACCCCAATTCCTCAGAGGTGTGTCCAAGGGTAAATGCATGCTAAGGAGCTGCAGGGGGCCCGACACAGAGGAAAGGAGAGATCGCACCTGGACCAGATGGAGCAGCAAATACTGACATCCACTGAACCCTTGGGACTAAGCAGACGGTGAGCCCACAGGAAAAGTCTCCAGGCATTGAGAGCAGAGGGAGGGAGGACCCGACACCATCAGGCACAGGCATCAGCAGGTCCTCCAGAGCCCTGGCGAGCAAATCTCACAGGCTCCAGTCAGCCCAGACCCAAGGACCAGCAGGAGGACACGGAGCCATCCATGGACCCAACCATCACCTCCAACACCAGCTCCCTCCACCTTTGACACCACCCTGGGAAAGAGCTCAGGGAGAAGGAAATTGGGAAGATGAAATTAGGCTACATAAAGTGATTTAAATGATTGGGAAGGGCTGAGGTGACATTCTAGGAAACATGTGCATGTGTGTGTTTTCTCTGCTGTTCAGGAGGGGCAGCTCACGACCAAGATCAGATCAACCATAGAAAAAATAAAGCTGTTGTATTTCTTCTCCTGAACTGAGTTCCATCATGAACTGGTACAAACCTACATGTATACACAAGAGCACACACGTATGCACACACACATATACACACATGCTCACATGCATATACACCAATACATAGCTGTGATGGTACCCTCAGTCATATGAAGTACCATTTAACTTATCAAGTTTTATTAATAATTTCCTAAGGAAACGAATATACGTCATTGGGTTTTAATTGATGTTTCAATGAAATAAAGCCGAGCTTGTTTCTCAGAAAATGCTACATAAATGCTGGCCATCATTATTGTGTCTCCCCATTTTCTCATGCACATGAACCATGTGTTGCTTTACCAACATGAAGCATATTATAATTTACAGGATCTTTTTAAAACTGTCTTCTCACTTAAAATTCCACCAAAACTTTCCTCCACCCACTACACTTCCACAACAATCATTCGTAGGTTTGAAGCACATCCTCCTCAGCACACACCCTCCTCAAAAATATTTTGTTTCTTTGATAATATGCCCTCCTTCCCTTTTCCCACCTGCCTTTCTTACACATATGGGGAAACAGCGTTTAGAAGGGATTGCCTATTTGACAGGCAGTGAATGATACTATGTGGCTCCTGTGTTGAGTTTCTTTGCATAACATATTTTGTTGCCAGCCTTTTCTTCTGGCTTCTTTGTGAATTGAGGATGGTTGTCTTCACACAGAAAGAGAGAACTTTCCCTAGGAGAGCAGTTCTGATTGCAGAGCTGAGATACCCTGAGCACCCTCTGCAGCCACCACACTGCCTGAATCTGCAGGTCACTTCCTGGGATATCTGTGGGCAGAGCCCAGGGGTCTGGACTTCTGTTTCTTAGAGTCCTGGGTCAGCTGGTCAGGGTGATAAAGAGAAATCGCTCAGTGCCACTTGTTAAAGCATGGTGAGGAAGACTTTATTCAGGACCAATGTGATAGTTACAGGGAACACAGCGATGGGACTTTGCAGTGTGGGAAAGAAAATGGAAAGAAAGCATACAGCACGGGCAGGTGGGAATTTATAGCTAAGGAGCAGAGTGAGAGGGGTCGGTGGGTAGAAAATTACTTAGAGAAAACCTCAACGGTAAGGGTGATTCTGGTTAAGCCGACCTAGCAGGGTCCTTGCTGAAGACAAGTCAAGGTGACCAGACATCACCTCAGGATCTCGATCAGATATGCAGGGTGAGCAGATACATGGAGGTAAACTGACTTAGGATGACCTTCCCGATACTGGACAGTGCAGAGGTGAACACAGACACCAAGAGTCAGGTCTACTTGGAAAAGAGCTCAGGGGAACCGGAGTTGAATGTGGCCAAGGAAAGCATCTCTGTCAAGAGAGAACGTGGACTCTGGGCAGATGTTGGGGGATGAGATTAAGTCCAAGAATCATAAAGTACATGGGCCTTGATCATGGGGGGATCACAGACCTGAGAACTTGATTCTCTTCTCCTTGAAGAAGCACGACCACCAGACTGGGTCTCTCCTGAGCTTGAGCTTGAGATCTGAGGGAAACCACAGGGCAGTGTCCTTGAAGAAGCTGAGTCACCCAGTTTCAGGAGGACACCACGGCCAGGGCTGCAGAGCCCTCCTCCATCTCTATCAGTCTGCCTGCCAACCCAAAGAACTTCACGTTCAAGATAAAATCCAAGAACACTTGTAGGGTACACATGACACTGAGTGACCGGGTCCCTGCATTCTCTGGATACTCTTAGTTCTGAGAACAGCCCACCCCACGCTCTTCATGGTCCACAGTGCCCAACCCCCATCTCCCTAGCAGTGCCTAATCCTCAGGCCTGGTTCTCGCCTTCTCCAGAAGTTCCCACACACTTAAGTGACTCAGGTTGCTTGAGGTACACCTGCTATTGAGTCTCAGTGTCCCCTGTGTTCCCCCTTCTGTATAATTTGAAAAAGAAACTGTATCTGAATTATTCATTGTTTGAATAATTGCAAAATCTGTCTTTATTGGTCTGAGTTCCACAAGTCCAGGGAAAGAGCCTTCAGCAATTGTATTAGTCTAGAGTCTCCAGAGAAAGAGAACTTATAGAACACACACAAACACACACAAAGAGATTTTATGAGGAATTGACTCATGAGGTTGTGAAGACTGAGAATTCTCAAGATCTGCAGTTGGAAAACTGGCAACTTAGGAGAGCCGATGGTGTGAGTTCACGTCCGAGTCTGGGACTGAAGGCTGGAGAAGACCAAGCTGGACCAATGAGACACAGCTTAGCTGACCTTCTTCCATCATTTAGTCTACCCATTACATCTGTGGCTAGGTGAGGCTCCCCCACACTGGGGAGGGCAGTCTGCTTCCCTCAGTGCACGGATTCAAATCTCATCCAGAGACACCCTCACAGACGCACACAGAATAATGTATAACCCAACATCTGGACACACCATGAATCTATCAAGTTCACACCAATGGATCTTCAGAGCCTGGCACCATGTCTGGCACAGCGTACTTGCTTAGCACATGGGCTGTCTGGCTGAAGGAATCTTGCATTCACAGAAATCAGAAAAGGGAAGGTGCTTGCTCCAGGTCACACAGCCTGTGTGAAACACAGAGTCAAAATGAGAAATGAAATTGAGCTTGTTCCTCTCCTGCTTTCTCCAGCCTCACATTCTGTGACAAAGGTGACTACGTGTATTTGGCTTTGCCGGAGGTAGAGGAAGCAGGTCAGGCAGAGCCTGGTGTTGGGGGTGTCAGGCAAGACTCAGATTTTTTCTGAGATGGCCCAAGAGCCTGCTGTGTCCTCAGCCCCATCTTTCAGATTGAGCTGAGTGCAGTCCCAGAAGAGGGGATGTTCCCTTCCTCTGAGACCATAGATGAGGAGCCTGTAACTCAGAGCCTGGGACTGGCAGCACCCTGTGTGTTTGTCTGTCCTGCTGGGCTCCGTGGTCTTCCTAAAGTGTCTGCATCTTCGGGGAACCTGAGAGGCAGCATCACAATCCCTACCCTTCTCTGCCTTGGTGAGCTTTGGTAAAATGGGAGAGATTCACTCCTCTCCCCATTCCCAGGTGATGGTCCTATGGGAGACCCCAGGGAACCAGGTGGCTGAGCCCCTCAGGAAAGAGAATGTGCTCAGATCCAGCTGTGATGCCAGTGCTCCGGGGCCCATCCACATGCTCAACATGTGCTTGGAAAATGATTTCTCTAGGAAGCTCTGCTCCAGGACGGCCTTGGAGCCTGTGGGACCAGCACAGGCAGGTGAGTCCTCCCCAGACTTCCTGGTTCAACCCAATGGGTGCACCTGGGGAGTTTAGGGGCTTGGGGCTCAGTAGTCTTGGTTGATAGTGACCAGTGTGGCAGGGGAAGCTGAGGGAAAAGGGTACCCCTGGGAACTCCAGCTCAGATTCCTTACAGGACCCTCCCCAGCCCTCTGTCATGGCTCATGCAAGCCCCACAGGCATCGTGTGACCATGTGGTGTCAGGGGTCTCCACAGTCTGTCCACCATCTGTCTAAAGTGAGGGTCTCTCCATCCCTGCACACAGGATCTTCATGACTCCAACAATAAGGCCAGTTTCTACACTTAACACACAACACACACACCACAGGGCTGTAGCAATGTGTGTATCAAAGCTGGAATTGCTGTGCAAGTACAGTGACCCCAGCCCCTGGTGGTGACAGGTGAGGTGGAGAAACTGGGTGGGCTCCTCCACACAGGCAGAAGCAACCAAATGTGTACTCAGAGGACCTCACACCCCACCATCCGTACCTGGGGGTACATGATGTGATGGTCCCCCTACAACAGGGGTCCCTCCTCCCTCAGAACTGTCCAGCGCACCCTCCCTCTCCACCTGCTGACACCCTACAGTGGTGTCAGGAGGGAACGTGTCTCTCTCATGTGGCTCAGTGGACACGTTGGGCACTGTCCATCTGCTGAAGGAGGGAGGAGCCAACCAGTCCCAACACATGAAATCGAGGTTCTATCGTGGGATGAGGCTGTGTATTTTATTGTAGGTACAGCACATACCACACTTTCTTTGGTCATCTGCAGATGGACATGTGGTTGCTTTCACATTTGGGCTGCTGTGACTAAGGTTGAAATCAGCATGGGTGTGCAAATATCTTTTTGAGATCCTGCTTTGAATTCTTTTGGATATATACCCAGAAGTGGGATTTCTGGATCACATGGAAATTCTAGTTTTAAATTTTTGCATAAATTACACACTGTTTTCCATAATGGCTGCACCATTTTACATATCTGCCAACACTGCACAATGGTTCCAGGTTTTCTACATCCTCCCCACACTGGTTACTATTGTTTAGTTTTTCAACAGTGACCATCCTGATGGATGTGATCACATCCTGATGGATGTGAGGTGATATCACAATGCGTTTTTTATTTGGAAAATACACTTTTAGAAGTATTTGGGGAACTCTTAGAATCTCTGGAAGACCAGAGACTCAGACGTGAACGAGGCTCCACAAGGAGGAGCAACAATCAGATGACAACACAGAACTGCCTTCAAGAGATGTCCACACTGCCACCACTGAGATGAGACACTAAAATTTTCTCCATATATTGGGTGGCACCTCAGACAGCACAATTTACCTCACTAGGATTCAGCTCTGTAGGTTTATTCTAGACTCTGCCCCTGCTGCACTTGAAAACTTTATGCATGGATGGATACATTCATCTTAATGAATCCTGCATGGTATTGAATCCTCCCTGCCATTCACTTTCCATTTGAGGTCTCACGTGGCAGCATTCTGATTAGCAGAGTCTAGGTCACAGATCTTCACTTTGTCATGAGTGAGACAGGGAAAGTGAGTTTTTGCTTTCACCTTGGAAGGTATAAACTGAAAATGTGTAGACTTCCCCAGACATATTCAAAGGTATTGGATAGTCAACGGTATTGGTAAGAAGCAGTAGGTGTACACCACAGATGCACAGGCGTCTTATTGAGACTCACTATTTCCTGCCTTTCCTCATCTATTGGAAGCTGTCCTTCCTGTCTTTGCCATTGATTGTGTTTTTTATTGCATTTCCAGTTCTCTTCAACTACACTTTGATTCTTCCCTAGAAGACTATCCTATAAGACCCTCCTACATGCTTCCCTAGAAGAATATCCTATAAGACCCTCCTGCTTACTAAATCCACAATGGAAGTCAATATCTAGTCTTCCAACTTCCCAAATCTGCAGTGCTCCATGGTATCCCACCCTGGAAATAGGTTTATCCCACACCCAGCTTCTAGAATTGACTTCTAAGTATTGCTTTTGTCTCTTTTCTCTTCTTCTTCCCCATGAATAGTCATCAAGTTATGCTCCATCTACATCTGAAATATTTCTCTAACCCATTTCCTCCTCTCTCCCTTAATAGCCTGTGCGCTTAGTGTGTATGTGTCTGTGTGTGTGTCTGTCTGTATTTAAACAGAAAGAGACAGAGAAAGAGGGAAATTCATTATAAGTAATTGACTTAAGATTATGGAGACTGGCAAGTCCAAAACTTGCAGGGGCGCCAGCAGGCTGGACACCTACAGAAGAATCAACATTTCAGTTTGAGTCTGAGGGCTGCCTTCTAGAAGAATTCCCCTTCTGTGAAGAGGGGGAGGAGGGTCAGTCTTCTGTGCTATTCAGGCCTTCAACTGATTGGATAAACTCACTCACATTGTGGAGAGCAACATACTTCACTCAAAATCACCATTGTAAATATTAACCTTATCCAAACACATCCTCACAGAAACATCCAGAATAATGTTTGGCCACAATATCTGGATACTGTGGCCCTGCAAAGTTGACACATAAAATTAACCGTCACAAATCCACCCCTTGTCAACTTGTTTCCCATGCACATTCCCTAAAACCATCCTTCACCTCCAAATACAGACAATAACAAGGCCATCCTTCCACCTCACATGATACGACTCTCCTGTGTGCAACCAAAATAGCACTGACCCTTTCCTCAGAAGACAACACAAAGTCTTTGGGTGTTGTTTACTCCTCCCCTTTATGGCCTTTAACTTAAATACTATGAAATAAAGTTAACAGTACACAAATACTCTACAATAAAGTCAAAATATCCTAGTTCATGTGATAAGGAGATAAGAGAAGGAGGAAAACAAAGTTACTACACACACAGAGACATATAAAACCACACATGCCCACATACATATACACTTATTAAACCACACAAAAAGACATACATGTACAAATGTATTCATAACAGAATAAATTATAAAAACTCATGATTATGGTCCTCATTTCTATCATTGGTCATGTGGTCATATCTGGTATTTATAACTACCTTCTTTGACTGCACATCCCATATTTCCTACAGCCTATATGAGCACCTCAGCTGGTCATGTTTCTTTCCCCAGTGGGGTGACTTAAATCTTAATTTCTGCAGGGTCTGTGACAGTGCAGGGTCCTACCTGGATTGGGATGTTGTCATTTTCCATTGTCTTTAATCACAGGATGTAGTAGTACTAGCAGATGCCCCAAGGGATCTTCTGCTTCCCAGACATACTCTTCCTTACCTCCATCTCAGGGTATCAGTCCAATGTCTCTGTGGGAGTCAGGATCCATCACTGTAGCCAACACCAAAGCTCCCTTCTTTGCCTGTTTATTTATAAACATAAGAAGTCCACATTGGGCTGCAGGTATAACACACAGTTCAGTGGAATCATTGTGTGTCTCTTGGTAGAAACTTTCCTTCTTTTGAAAGTAAGATCTCTGGGACAACATAGCATAAGGTGATGGGAACAGGAAGCAAAAAGTTAGCTAGTGGATCACGAGGGGTACTAGTGAATGGGATTACTCCCATTTCCATCTCTTCATTCCTGGTTCCATGAATCCTGGCTAGCAGAGAAACAGCACCATAGGTTGGGTGCTGATTCAGAACATACACAGTCTTCTGGAGAATCGTGCCCCAGCCTTGCAAGGAAAGCCTTCAACAGGCTGTTCACTCTTGTGTCAAGCATGCTGCATCAAGGTGGTGGGGAACATGGTGAAAACAGCAAATACATGTGCTTAGGCCCATTGCTGCACTTCATGTGCTCTGAAGAGTTGCTTAATCAGAAGTCATGCTGTGTGGATTACTATGATGGTGGATAAGTCACTCTCTAAGTCCATGGATTGTAGTTTTGGCAGAAGCATTGCATGCATGGAAGGCAAGTCCACATCCAGAGTAAGCACCAAGTCCAGTAAGAGTAAAACATTACATCTTCCATGATGGAAGTGGTCCAATGTAATCAACCTGCAACCATGTAGCTGGCTGATTATTTAGGAAATGGTATAGTACTGGGGACTCAGTGCTAGTCTTTGCTGCTGACAGATTGGTGATTCAGTGGTGCCTGTGTTACCAAAGTTGTGGCACCTGTCCTCGAGTCCGCATCAGAAGAATGAGGACAAGTGGTTTGAGGAGAAGGAAAGAGAAATTTATTAATTTGCCAGCAAATGAGGAAGTTGTCAAACTCCCATCTTAAAGTACCAGCGTCCTGCCTCTGAGCAGAAATACAAGCTGTTAATGGGGATGGTTCTGATTAATCCCATCTTCAGCTAAGACAATCTCATGATCTCCCATTAATCCTATTTTTGGTTAAGACAATCCCATGACCTCCACCCAGACAATTCCCTTCAGCCATTTCCTGTGGTACAAAGAACAGAGGACACTCCCTTTTCCTGCCCCATCACCAGCCTAAGGCAGAGACGTAGGTTTTAGTTCTCAAAAAGGGTGAGGGGATTTGAAGAGATAGAAAACATTTTTACTCTTTTTTGGGCCATTCTCTCTGTTACACCCCCAGATGGTGCACACCACACATATTAGGTGTTTTATTCATGATTTGTTGTCATCTAATATCCATCTTTCTTCACTATAGTATTGATGCAATACAAGCAGCTTCTTTGGAAGACTTTTTTTTTTCCGATGCAACTCATACACCGAAAATCATGTTGGACACACATTAGATGCTTAACATGCCTATAAAAACAGTGAATAAAATTTCTCCACTTTCTCCAAGTTGGTTTCTAACACTGGAGCAATTCTTTCCTGCTTAATTCTTTCTTCTTCCTTCTGGGGCTGCTTTTTTTGCAAAGTTCTCAGAATTGAAAAATAATACTATTCGGGAGGCAAAACCCTGAGCTTATCAAGAAACACAGGCAGCCTTTTGTTCTCACCTTCTTTCTCTCACATCTTAGAACCAAGGGTACTCATTTGACATATTATTTCCACCGGGTTTCTTCAGGCATCTCAGATATGTTTTTCCCCTGATAGCTCACCAGAGCGCTCTCTCTCTCTCCCTCTCTCTCTCTCTCTCTCTCTCTCTCTCTCTCTGTCTCCCTCCTCTGCCTTTCTCTTTCTATCTCTGTCTCTTTCTGTTTGTGTTTCTATCTCTTGTTTTCTTTCTTGCATTCAAGTGATCACAACTAATACCTGTTGGTAGCTGTAAGAAATTTGAACACTTCACAAGTGTTTTTCTGAGATCATCCCAAATCCCCATGCAAATGCTGTCACTGTACTTTCAGATGAAATGATAATTACTTCCCAGCAAGGAGATGACCTCATGGTGTCCCAAACCTTTATCTGAGGGATAATATGCCTCCTTTTGCCCAGGTGCCCAGACACTGACCATGTCAGCTACAGCTACAGCAAGAAATGTCATTTGGTAAGTGGACTTCCTTTTTGGTAGAGAGACATATTCTTAGAGAAATCCAATGTTTGCCATAAAAAAATATGGTGTGTGCATATAATTATCTTTTTTCCCTTAAAGGCAGAACTGACCATTAAAAAATACATAGAGCAAAAATATTTTCTGAGGGTTCCTCAGACACAGAATCACCCCCAAACTTCCTGTCACAGGCCTGCCTGACATCTCTTGTCTACTTGTCTACCTTCTCTGTCATAGCCCCATCTGAAACACTCTTTCTGAATGAATATGCTAAACCTCAGCTTTCACTCTCCTGCTTGTAAGAGAGTTCAGAACATGTTTAGTGCTTGGCTTGCACACCTGTTGTCTAGTGACAACTTCTACTTAGGACATTTAAAGCTCTGTGATGGCAGCCTGTCATGCTTTGGTTGGTGATGGCAGTATTTCTCTGAAAGCTTTGTGATGGGTGCAAAATTGTACATCTCCGTGTCCTTTCTTATGGGTCCTGGGGAGTAAGATGGACTTTATTGCACCAATCATGTCATGGAAATTTTCTGGGATCAGTGTGAAGAAGGTAAACTATATCTCCATTTAGTGAAAAAGAAATCTTCTTTTTTAAAAAATTTTAAGAAATGACAGTGAGCTAGCACCGCTTATATTATCCTGGATTAAGCTTGAGCCCATTATTTGAAGTGAGGTGACACAAGACCCAAAGAATGGGCTCCACTTGTATGCGCCATCAAATTGGTATTGACTGATTAACACTATGGTGCTCAAATGGTGGGAGTGTTCACTAGGGATTTGGGGGGTGGGGGGTAAACCCACGTCTGAGCGATGTGGTGGGCACTGTGGAGGGGTGGGATATGCTTGAAAAGTAGTTGGGGAGCAGAATTAGGGGTCTCAATAGGGGAAAGGAATTCCTCAAAAACTGATTTATGTGAT
>CAUYRT010106055.1:0-17610 GCA_963574885.1 Lepilemur ruficaudatus | reverse complement strand
AATGAATAAATAAGAAGTCACTGTGTGGTCTAAGACTTGTCATGGACTCTTTAGTGACCTGAAGTTTTGTCTATGTCAAGAGTAATGATAGTTTTTATTACCCACCATGTCCTGAATGCCTGGCACTTTCACTTGTGTAGTATTTTTTGATCCTCCCATCAATCTTACGTGGTATCATTAGCCTATTTTATAGACAAAATGACATGGGGAGATGAAATGGCCCATCTTATGTCACACAACTGGGAAGTGAGGGAACCATGTTCTTTTCAGGCCACACAGCCTCAGTAAAACTCAGCTACTTGAAAAGCTAATAAGCCTTGGTGTGCATTTATTAAAACAGCGTGTCCAGATCGTGGGGCTCCTTGGTTGGCTTGTATCAGCCAGATCCCATCTAGAACAAGCTGTTTATTTCTAGAGATCCCAATATGAATGATGCTGCTCTTCGTATGAACAGATGGAGGCGTGGTGGGGGGTGGGGTCTGAACCTGTTACAAGAAGGTTCAGGGAGTTAAGGGTGTAGTCACGTGGTGAAGGGAGATTTACTGGGATGTTTCTTAGACTAGAAAGAAATTCAGTGGGTGGGACTTACATGGAGGCAGATTTAGATTAGTTCAATTTATAATTGTAAAAAGTTGGGATCTTAAAGAGTTTGATAAATGTGTATCGATACAATTAAATTCTAGGCAACTATTTAAAAAGATGTAGCTCTGATAAAGATCTTTTAAGTGGAAAAAGATCACAACATATTATGGTATTCCATTTTAAAAATGCATATACACATATGGCCATGTTTACACACTCAGAAAATGTTTGCAACCAATATGTGGTTCTCTCATGATGCGATTTCAGATAATTTTTAAAAACTTCTGTCTTCTAATTTTTCTATATTTAACATGGAATTTGTGTAAGAGATTAAAGCGTATTTATAGCTAACGGCTAGTGAAATTAGCCGTGGCTGAAGCAGGAATATTCCCAGCTCTCCCCTCAGGCCCTGCAGATGGCGTCACCACGACAGAGGCTGGAGAAGGGACAGAACTAGGTCTCTTTCAACCCAAAGAGGAAGGAAGCAGGTTCCAAAACAGTGTGATCCCACGTTTGTAAAATCTATAACGTGTCTGAGGATCTCTGGACAGCCAGCCGTGACACGGCATTTCCAGAGGGCTCCTTCGCAAGCAAAGCAAAATGGTGACGAAACCCTCCAAGCCTGTCACAGGGGGTTTTCAATCAGATGCCCTCAGAGATGAGCTTTCCTGTCTAGAGTGACCTCATGGGATGTTGGGATATTGCTAAATCTTACTCTCTCAAAAACACTGCATCCATTTCAGTCAGACGTTTCAGGCAGGCGGAAGGAGGAAGAGGGAGCAGAGGGCTCCTCACCCATTTACTCTTCTCCCTCCTTCAATTCATATTCCCTTGTCAAGAACAGCCACCACCAGAACTGTCCATCTGAGTGAGAGAAGGTAGCTCCAGGTGTAGGACCTCATGGGAAACCTTTTCCCCAGGACAGGAGAATCTAGGGTTCCATATCTGCCCCTCCCTACCAGACTCAGTGTTTAAGCTATCAGAATTAAGCAGGATTCAGTGATCCATTAGCAAACCTAACATCAGAAGTTAATTTTAATGGGAGGGGAGTATCTCCAAGTGGAATGAAAAAAAGGGGACAAAAAGATAAAAGAAAGAAAATAACAGGAGAAACGCAGATGACAAAAAAGCCATCTCTATTTTTCACCTTCTATACCTAGTTTTAACGGCCAGTAGTCTTCGAACACTCTGTTATCCTGGAAGCAGAATGGACAAGGGCAGGTTCCGCCGCTGCCATCAGTGAGGACTTCGTTCATGCATCTACACCATAGCTGAGAGGTGAGATTACAGGGTACCTGATGTGACACGCTCCAGTCCTGGGTCAAGTGGGGGGAGGAAAAAAAGGACCCACGCTGAATTTGAGTGCAAAAAATAAATATAAAATTTATTAAAACACCCACAATATTTTAAAGATACCAGGAGTAATACAGCTCACAAACCCAGTTGTTTGTGTAAATTATAAGATACAAATCAAAAAAGGATACATACTTGCAATTTCTAGGCACCCTAAATTAAATTTACTGAAACACTGGGGGAGAAGGGAGGGTAAAGAGGGGTAGCTCAGGAGGCAAACCAATAAAGTGGAAGGAAAAAATATTAACAAAAAGGTAAAAATTATACAAAATAAAATTATCAGCATAAATTTACTGTACTAAGAATATCTACAGTTTAATAATACACATCCTATTGCCTTGAGACATTGCAAAAATCTACCATTCATCCATCAACCCCAGATAAACTTCATTTCAAGTAGCCACAGTTTACAAAGTCAAGACGGAATATTCAAGTATGGTTGTTAAGTTCACCTCCATTGGAAGCCAAGTAACCAAACAGGAATTCAAAGAGATAAGAAATAAAACACATCAAAAAGCTACAAGGGTTCTAGATTAAGTCTAATGTATTAATATACCACTATCCGACCTGCCCTTGTTTCTTTAACTGGAATACATGAAAAAGAAATGACATCACTCCTGTTTTTCTCCCCCTTTTTCCCCCTCACAGAAAAAAAGAAAATATTAGAACCAAGAAAATTTGCAATGTTCAAATGAGCCAATTAGTATTTTAGCTTAAATCCCCCCGTGAAGAGTGATGAGTTACCCCTGAATGACAGGTAGTGAAAATGGGAAGAGGGAGCAAACAATACCACTACAAAAAGCATCCCTGATATCAGAATAGAAGCAAAAGAGGAAGTAGGCCAAATTGCTTGCGGATTCTTAGGCAAAAAGCAACTTTAGACCTTGCATTTCTGAGCTGCGGTCTCTGCTCAGGCGAGAAGCCTATTGCTCTGCTCTCGCCAGCAGCTCTGCAGGAGGAAGGGCTGGGGGCGCCAGAGAAGGGCCCCCGCACTTGTGGGAAAAGCTCTCTATGCACGCACGGTGTGGGGCTGTATAACCCATGCTGGGGGTACGCACCTCAAAATCGTTATTTTGGTCCAGGGTATACTGAAGTTGGCTATGTCCTATAGCAGATGTGGCTGGCAAATGAAACTAGGTTCTGAGGGAGTCACTTTAAATGACAGCAACGATGACTGACAAAGCTCAACGAGATGGGCATAGGAAATTCACATTTTATCCAAAAGCAAGACTTAAAAAAGAAAACAAGAGAGTCAACCACGCTCCTTCCTTTAGGCGTTCTGCTGTTTTAACTGCTGAATAATGAAAAACAAACCACCCCAGATGCTTCAAGGTCAAGTACGTTCATCAAACGGACAACCTACAGGTCTCAGACCCTCATGGAATCTACTTTACTAAAGTTGTCACAATGTCCTGTTTTTTGAGGTATTTAAAAAAAAATTATTGTGACAGTGGATGACACAAAATGGAGCTTCCTGCTGAGTTTTAAAAATAACTTCTGTGGACCCAAGAAGAACTTTAGATTAGCACCAACTAAAAAGCAGCCTCAGTGGCATCGCGAGTGCGCAAAGAAAGCGCCTTCCTTGCGTCTGAACACCAGGGGTTACCAACGAGAGGCAGAAGCTGCGCTGGGTCACAGGCTGTGAGGAGCAAAGAAATGAAGCCCCTGGCCACCGTGGTCCTGGCTGGTGCCAGGCGAGGAAGGACATCCCCCTGGTCTCCTCTGGCATGCCCTGGGACTCCCAGAGATGTCTGCTTAGCACCCTACGCCGCAGGGGGACAGTGTGTGTCCCTGGCTATGAGAATGCCTGCCATGAGGCAGGAGCACCCAACTCTCCCCTCCTCAAAACAAAAAACTAGACCCCCAAATCCCTCCACCATTTCTTTCTCATCAGGCCTGAGGAGACAGGTATGACACCAAAGCACCTGCTGAGTCGGGCGGGGCCCTGCCCCGCCCACAGCAAGAGAGCTAGCTGCCTTCTCAACTCGCCTTGCTTTGCTTGGCCACCGAGGGAAGAACAATAACACGAAACAAAAAAACTGCTCAGAGCAGATTATAGCACGGTAAACAGGTCTAAAAAGACAGCACCAAAGGGAGGGGAGGGGGAAAGCCGAGAGAGACTGGAGCCCACCTTGTTTTTGGTTGGTTGTGGTTTCAGAACGTTGATAGCACCTCAGCGAGACAGGACCAGGGACAGTCACATTAAAACACCATAGCACCATTGTATTTAGACTATTTCAATTCATAAAAATGCTTCCTAGTCCATAAAAACACACTTCAGTAACAAAAGGAAAGAGATACTGGTTGAGGCACGTCAGGGATATCGTATAGTTTTCCACCAGCTTTGCCTTGGTTTGAGATCTCGCAGTGTTTGAACTTCAAGAAGGAAGTCTGGCTGGATTTCTCTCAACGAAATCAGATTACCAACTACTCATCAACCATCCTCTCACACCTGCTGTTTGATACAAAGCAATTAAGCTCTGCTACTTCTTTCCTTGCTTTAGCGCTTTAAAAACCCCTTGCTCTGCAAACTACTGTTTCCAAAAGAGGCTGGTGGAAGGACCAAGAGGGGGCAGGGTATAATCTCTTTCCATGCACACCATTGTCATCTTGGTGAGAAGGCAAAGCAGTACCCATGAAGCCAAGGTGTGGGAAACTTAGGCCCTGCTAAAAACCAGACCCAACAACAAAAACACAAGGACCCCAAAATCCATGCAACACCTTTAGTCAAGACTTCTGATGGTTAGATAACGGTTTCTTGAGCTAGCACCAGTTATTTTGTGAGAACCTGCTGCAAAGCGATTTTTATTTTAAAAATCCCTTAGCACAGAGCTTTGCAAGTACATCTCTTGCATGAAACAGGCAGGGAAAACAAAAAGCAGAAGAGGAACCAAATGTTTGCACTGTGTGTGGATGGTGTCCGTGGACAGGGCACACTGGGGAGACGACTCTTAAAACTCCATCGTTTTCCGTTGCTATAATATTACTCCTAAAACTTGGTCATGCTGTTAGGTTCTTTAGTTGCAATGGCTTTATTTTTCTCCCATGATAAAAATGTCTGTTAATCATCTTTAGGACTTAAAAAATGATACTGCCAGTAAAAAATAAAAATTTGATTTTTCTCTTTAAGAAACCTTCAGCAGCAAGGGGGAATAAAGAGCTGTGCATAGTTACTTTTTAAATATATGTCTAAAGCATGCTAATTTTAACGACTGAGATTTGAGGTAGGTTATACATGTAGTGTGTAAAAATCAGCATGGGCTTGAGCATGGCAACAGCACCACCTAACTCTTGAGACGCCATTCTGAGGGGTGTGGGGACATCCAATGGAGACTGCCTCTTGACTCGCCTCTCGGCAGCCTGCTTGCTAATCCAGAAATTTATGAACCAAGGCTGCTTGGGCTCGGGGGACAGACATCGCATGCTTTTAGCTTGTATTGGTTTCTCCTTTTATTCAATGGCTTTGCTACCAAAGGGTGATGAGGGGAAGAGTATATTGAACATACATCAGGAAGATTCAAACATGCCAAGTATCAGAATCACCTGGGTTACACTCGGGACCTTCCAAACTAACAGCCAACCTGGGGCTTCCACGGGTCACACAGACGGTCACATTCTCCAAATGTTTTGTAAAATATTGTATTTCTTGCTTAAGATCATTTAAAATGAAGTTTTCAAGGCACCCCCGCATCTACCTAAGCACGGAGTCAAATGAGACCTGCATAAAAGTACTGATGCGATAAGCAAAATAGCATTTAAAGGACCCAATTTTCCTCAAAACTAGAAAATTAGCATGCTCATTAAAGACTCTGCTTCCTTTAGCTTGTCAAACTGAAGGTCAGAGGTTTTCCTATAAATCTGAGTTCTGAATAATTCTAAATCCTGATAAGCTCTTGGGTATTTATTTCAAAAGCAATAATATTTCATTTTTGTCCTGTAAAATAAATGCAACTTTACAGAATATGGTAAAAGTGGAGGATAGACAAAGCACGTTAAATATTCAGCTACTATTTACAATTTCTCCCACAATTACATGTTAAAACATACTTTTTTTTTTCAAGTTGCTGTTTAAATCTAGGCAAAAGTGCTTAAAAAAATCTTTCACTATTTACAGTTAAAACCAGACCACATAAATGCTCAGGACATCTCACAGCGACTCCCCGCCAGTGCTTCCAAACAGTTACAGTAGACACCCCGCGGGCCGGTTCTCAGCTCTTATACAAGGCACCCGGAAGCTCAGGAGCTTGCCGTTAGCACTGCCATCTGATTGTTAGACTCGACTTTTGAAGACCCACCTCTGAGTAAGACTGCTCAATAATTATCTGATGTTATCTTAGGGCTTGGTGGTCCTTCACTGTGTGGCCACATTCCCGTGTCCTGACGAAGCCCCCCCAACCCCGCTCACCACACACGACCGCTCGGGTAGCTTGATATCATTTCTGCTAACACCACAGGAAAAACCAACACTCCAAGAAGTTGGACTTGCTGTAGATGAGTGTTGCTTCCACCTGCCTGGCCCAACCTCTCTCAACAATGTCACAAAAATTAAGCACCACATTCTCATTTCAAAGAACCAAATGAATGCACCAGAATTTTAGAAAGGGCATGTTCAAGTTGGGGGAGAAGGGAGGAAGGGAAAAAGAAAATGATCGAATGGAGAAATGGCACCAATTAGGGAGGAAAAATCATAGCAACCTGCTGAAAAAGTTTGACTCTTGCACTTTAAAATTGTTAAGTGTAGGCCCCTGCCCTCACATGATAGCATGGAGGGGTGGGCGTGTGAGGCATGCACCATTGTCCAATGTGGAAATCCAGGAATAAGGACAGATGTGTTAACTGCTGTTACACTGGTCTGCTGAGCTCCTGCAGGATGCGGCCTGCCCAAGAGTCAAGAAAGTCCCAGCACAACACTACAGCACCAGGCTCCGCACAGCGCCATGCACAGAGCACCCATGCACAGAGCACCACTGGCTTTTCACAGCTTGGGTTCAACTTCCTGTTTTTAAAGATACAGTAGCCCTTTTTCGGTATCAGCATAGACTTTGGGGCATTTAAAAGAAAACCTGCCACTAAGACAAATTCCTTCAGCCCAGGTTTCATTGACTTGGCAACGTGGTGGATGTGGCTTCTAAGAGCCTGGCCACTCCAGCTCCATCGTGAGGTGCTGCCTAGTGAACCGTAACATCGTGTGACTTGGTAAATAACGGACAGAGAGGATTCAGTGTGGAGACTAGCAAGCTTGAAGCTGTCTACTTCCAACCTGGTTTCTGGGGAAACCTACACCAGCATCTCTGGGGCCTGGCCTGGGGTGACCTGCCCCCTGACTCCAAGCCGGTGACTGGGAGAGGGACCCCAGATTTTTTTTTTTTTTACACAGATTCTCCTATCCTACTGGAGAGGACAGAGGCTGTCCTGAGGGCTCCCTCCCCAAAGGGAAGGCGTCTCTGTCGGGAGGGTTGGACTAGGTGGCTACAGTCTGCACTTGGCTTATGAGGGGCAGATGGCTAAGAGGACCTCGTCAGCGCCCGAGGCTGGGCTCGCTGGGCCCAGCAAGGCTGGGCAGGCATGAGCACTGATGGCCTTTCCTGCCGATCCTTTACCATTACTATTGTCGCTTTTAAAAAATCCAATAAATACACATTTTAAATGGAATTTAAAACTACTCCTTTGTGAAAGGACACTATAAACTTTCTTTCCATTATTGTGATATACAAGGATAGAGTTTTAAAAACAAAGAGAAAATAAAAGCCCCCCCCAAACAAGGGGGAAAAACAACTTGGAGATATAAATATTAAGATCACGGAAAAATCACCCGACAGCCGTAGTTTCTTCTTCAAAGTGCTGGGGAAGTGGGGGGAAGGGAGGGGCGGGTCAGTTCTGAGGTTTGGACCATAAATACATATATATGATATGCGTATCTATATATGTATATATAGATAAAAAGACTTCTGCACCCTCAACCCGCCCCCAGGTGTGAGGGCAAAAGCACCACAGAGGCAGCTCGGGCCGGGCCCGACGCTGAGGTACGCTGGCTCCCTGGCACCTAGATCCAGCGGTTGTAGGGGCCAGTGACCTTCGTGTAGGCGTAGGAGGACACGGTGACCGCCGAGTCTGTGGGCACGGCCAGCGCCTGCCGAGTGGGGACAAGCCCCTTCTTCTCCTTCTGCTGGGGCTCAGGGACTATGGCGCCACCCCACTTGCGCTTCTTCCCGTAGAGCTTGGCCTCCGGCTGGTCCAGGCCCAGCCGGGCGGCCGTCTCCCGCCGCAACCGTGCCTTCTCTGCCAGCTGCTTCATCTTGGCTTCCCAGAGGGCCAGCCCGTGATTGGGCTGGTTGAGGTTCTTGTGCTGGTAGAAGACCAGCGAGATGCGGGTCGGGTGGCAGCGGTTGGGTTTCTTGAGCGGCGTGGTGGCATGCAGCTCCCGCCGGGCACATTCGATGAGGATGGAGCCGTGGGCGGGGGCCACGGCCACACCGCCGATGTTCTCGTCCAGGAAGTTGTGTTCACTGTCTGACCACAGCTCCTCCTCCTCTTCCTCAGCACCACCCCTGCTCACCTTCTCTTCCTTCACCGCACCCTTGCTGGGGGGCTCCTCAGGCGGGCCCTCCTCCAGGCCAAAGTGATCCCACAACTTTTCCTCTGACTTCAGGGCCCCAAACAGCTTCTCGCTGGAGCCCAGGGGCATGCCAAAGGACTGCCATGGTTTGTCCAGCTGGCTCGCCCCTGGGGTTGGAATCCTTCCCTCCTCTCCTTTCATGGGGTTCCACAACTTGTCTTGGAACCCAGGACTGCCTTTCAGAGCAGAGTTGAAATCCCCTGTCCCCAACCCCCACGGCTTCTCCGTCAGGCTGGGCCCAGCCAAGGCCGAGGTGTTGTTCCCAAACTTGCAGGGGCTCCACGGCTTGCCTCGTAGCCGTCCTCCAGGATGGGGAGATGACTGCTGCCCCTCGCCAGAGAACAGCCCCCACTGGCCATCTGAGAAGTGGGAAGGGGTCAGGCAGTTGGCCCCAAAGGAACTGAGCTTGTCAGGGATGATGGCAGGGCTCTCCCCAGAAGGGAACACACTCCAGCTGCCACTCACACTGTTAGTCCTTTTGGGGGATAGGCTCGGGCCTCCTGTGTACTGTCCCCACAGGTGACCGGGCCCCCCATTCTGAGATGCTTCGGGCAGAGGTGTTTTGCCCATCTTACCAGGGTCTCTGGACACTGATTCGATCTGGGTTAGTGGGTCTACTGGCTCTTGCTTGATGGATCTGTTGTAGCAGTTGGAGCTCTGAGAGAAGGGAGAAGGGTCCCTGGACACGGTGTGGATCTGGGGGGCCTTGGGAAGCAGATACTCCTTGGGGCCTGGGTAAGCAGGCTGCTGGTGGTGAGGAGTGGGGTGGTGGGTGTCTGCGGGAACAGCCTGGCTGGGCAGCTCGGCAAACTCAGCACCACCGTAGGCCGGGCTCAGGCTGTTGTGCAGAGTGTGGAGGTCTGGCTTCTTCTCAAAACTGCCATTGCTGCCACTGTGCCCCCAGGCACCAGGACCTAGGAACTGAGAGGGGAAGACGGGGTTGCTGGAGGGGAAGCCATAGTAGCCAAACGAAGGGAGGGTGTACTTGGAGTGGAACCCGTTGACGGGGGCCAGGCTGGGCTGTGCATAGTAGGAGTGGTAGGAGTACACGCTATTCATGCTGTAGGGGTCGGAGGGCCGGCAGTTGCCCAGCACCGAGTAGCTCTCCACCACCGAGCTGCAGCTGTACTTGAAGGAGCTGAAGTGGTTCTGTGGCTCTACCTTGAGGGAGGGCTTCAGGCTTTGCTGGGACAATCCAACCTTCAGAGACAGGCCTAGGAAAAAGAGAAGGCAAGATGGAGAAGGAACAGAGAACCCCACAGCCCGGAAAGGCCCTGGCAGAGGACTGGGCTCAGAACTTCCTCTTTCCCTGTGGGGTTTCTTCTTTTGGCATAGGCAGGACAAGTGCAGTGTCAAGGTGTGCCCAAGCCCTGGCCTGGACTTGCTACCCCTGGGTGCCGACAGCACGGGCCCAGCCCCACTTATAGGGTCCACAGCTTTCCTCATCCCCGCCTTCCTCTGTGCCAGAGGTTCTCAGTGAAGGACCCCCCCGGACACCCACCCAACCTACCTTGGGCCTGGTCGGATCACCGCAGGAATGGGCCAGGGGAATGGAAAATCAAAACGCCTGACACAGCCATCCCAGTGCATACCCATGTGCCCTGGAGTGATGCTACTTGCCGCCAGACTTCCGGAGAAGAGCGGGAGACCCAGCTCAGCTCCTTGCAGATGATAAACCCTCTTTGTACCTGCTTCCCCATGTGCCTGCCACCAAGTGTGGTGTCCTGGAGCTGCTGCAGATACCTTTCTGACTGACACAATTAAGCAGAGGTCCCAATTCCTGGCATGATGCGGAAAGGGCAGGTCAACTGGGGAGTGAGGGCCCCCTCCAGGACAGCGCCAGGGTCACCCCTGGGGGGTAGGTACCCTCCCTCAACACACCTGTATCAGTTGGGACACCTGCCAGCTCCAGGGCCTCCTGCTTGATCTTATCCGGAGTGCTCAGCTTCTCCTTCTGAAGCTTCTTCTTCTCAGCCGCTGCCTTCCTGGCTTCCAGCTGCCGCTGGCGGCAGGACTTGGCAGGCTCAGGCAGGCGCCGGACCTCGCGGGGGAAGGAAGTGAGCACCTGGATGGCTCCACTGCCCACCTTGGCATTCTGGTTCTCCTCACTGCCAAACTCGTCCGTGTTGGCCATCTTGTACAGGGGAAGGACGTGCAGCTGCTCATCCTCGGGGATCTTGCCCACACAGCGATTGTCCTCCTTGGTCAGGGTGCAGACCTGCCCAAGCAGGGGGGAGAGGACACAGAGATTGGGGGACCAAGCATTGGGAAGGAGGGTTCTGAGCACCCCAAATACATAACCTCATCTTTCCCCACACAGTTCCAATGCCAGCCACTCAGCCAGCCCTGACCCTCGCCACTACTCCTGGAGCTACTATAAGCACACCTATCTTGGCTCACAGAGGAGCAGTATCACCAACTTTGAGAGTGCGCTATAGCTTTCAGTGCACATTCTCACACGATCCTCAGAAGGCCGAGAGGACCCCGAGGCCTGCTCCGTCCTCTGCACAGCACTGTTGCCATTCACCACGTCAGCCAATGGGGCCTCCATCCTCCCTGTCCTCAACACTCTGCCTCCCTTTATTTATTTATTTTTTTTCCCGAGAAATATAATTTGCAAGGAGCTTTGCTCTTAAAATATTTTCTCTTTTTATTAAAAACTCTGTGATGGTTGTAGAAAATTTAGGCAATGAAAAAGGAAATAAAAATTACCTCTATAATCCCACCACCTAGAAATTATCACTGTAAATACTAGGGTCACACATGCGTAAACAATAACTTTCTTGTAAACAGGATGTTATGCATATGGTTATTTAGTAAATTCATTTTTTTCTTAATACAGTATGAATATTTTCTTGTAAATATTCTTCCCAATATGATTTAAAAGTTCTGCATATTCTTCTACTATATCAGTATGTTACTTTACTTAATTTATTATCAAATATTTCAACTTATTTCCAATTTTTCCCTGCCATAATACTTATTGAAATATCCTTTTGGCTAAATTTTCTAAGATACTTAATTCCTTAGAATAAATTCTGTGAAGTAGAACTGGCACGTTTTGCCCTCCAAAATGATTTAGTTTTTCACTCATCCCAACAGAATATGAGTTTCAACTTTCCTACATTTTTGCCTCTAGTTTTCCTATTAATTTCCTTTAAAATTTTTGGCTCATTATTAAAATCTATCTTGTTGGTATACATTTGTCAGCCAGGTATGCTTTTCTTCAAGTTTACTATCCACTCTTGAATGGACTATTTTCCTTTTCTCTTTTCTATTTTTACAGCAGGGTCTCACTCTGTCACCCAGGCCAGAATGCAGCGGCATCATCATAGCTCATGCAACCTCCAACTCCTGGCCTCAAGCGATCCTCCTGACGTGCTAGAATTACAGGAGTGAGCCACTGTGCCCAGCCTTATTTTCTATTAATATATTCTTGATCCTCTGGCATAGGGGGTCTTTGACTGCTC
This sequence comes from Lepilemur ruficaudatus, assembly GCA_963574885.1. Taxonomy (NCBI): domain Eukaryota; kingdom Metazoa; phylum Chordata; class Mammalia; order Primates; family Lepilemuridae; genus Lepilemur; species Lepilemur ruficaudatus. The sequence continues at coordinate 5,589 of CAUYRT010106055.1, read as the reverse complement.
CTCCCCAGGCTAGTTAATTCAGAGATAGAAAATGGTTCCCTGCAAGTACGCCTATGATTCACTGTCTACACCCCAAAATACACACACCAAACCAATATCCCACCCCCACCCCCCACCTCCACCAGATCACCCCAGGGCCAGGTACTGAACAACTAGGAACCACCCACTGCCTCGCCCATTCCTTCCCACAAACCCAATAAAGACTCCAGGCCACACTCTCCTCACTTCCTCTTGGGCCTCCTGACCAACCCATATGTCTCCCAAGTGGACCCCCAATGGAGCACCTTGTGCCTCCTGTTTCTAGGGATCTGTGAGTATAAATGTCTTCCTTCATGATAATCATTTCCGGGTCTGCATGTTTTACCATACCTGAGTAAAGCAAATCCTTAGTACACTTTATCACAACTCTCTGCCTTCCTTCTTTTGTGAGTTTTACACCTTTTGCTCATTTTTATACAAGATTTTTTATCATCTATATAAAGTCGTCTTTGTATGTTGTTATCATTCCTTTATCACTCGTTACAAATATTATAGCAGTTGAAGCTCTGTACATTACGAGCCACCATTCACCTTGATAACCATCCAGACACCTGAACGTATGTGTGTGCACATGTACGACTATACAAAATTTCACACAAATGGGATCATATCCTATATACATGCTATTCTATGATCTGTTTTTCTTAAAGATAAGTTATCCAGTTTGTATTAGCCTTTCAATTTTGATGTTGGTGTTTTATTATTGAACAGAAATTTACATTTTTATGGCATCAACTTTATTAACCTCCTTGCTGCCACGCTCTACCCAGTGTATTTCTTTCCACAGCATGCATGGGTCTTTGACCTTCTTTGCTCTGATCAGATTCGTGCATACTTTCTGGGTTGGACTGGCCATCAGCCCTGCTTCCTGCCATTCTCTAAGACCCAATGCCATAAACAACACACTAAAGGTAAAATGTAAAGGATGAAAGATGACAGAAATTATATTTCTATCCCAAAAGATACTTAACAAATGTCCAAAGATACGGCCATCTCGACTAAAAAAAGAATAATTACCAAAGGACACCAATAGGATATCCAACAAAGATGAAATTAAAACAGGCAAAAAAAGGAAAAGATGTTCAATCTCTCTAGTTATTAAAGTATTTCCAAGCAAGCAGGAGAATTAGCAGACTAAGCCTGTAAATGTAAGAGGAACCTCAAGGAGGCTGCTACACAAAGATGTAATAGGGGTGGGCCCTCCTCATGGTTTATAGAAGGGAAATGTCTAAAAGCACTTACTACCCATTGATAGGGGACTGGTTAAATAAATGATGGCAAAGCCATATATATAGCCTCAGAAAATTAAGTCTCTTTCCATTCCACAGAAAGCCTGAGTTACCCGTGAGTTAAGAAAAGCAGGTCAGAGAACAGCATGGATATATGATGTGATCTCATTTGTGAAAAATTTCATATAGTCAGACATGTGCGCACACACATTTGGGTGGATGAATGGATGGTCATCAAACTGTTGACAACAATGGTGTTACCTCTACAAGATTCCAGACAATCTTTTTAAATTTTATTTTATTTGAGACAGGGTCTCACTCTGTTCTTCATGCTAGAGTACAGTGGTGTCATCATAGCTCACTGCAACTCCAGCTCCTGGGCTCAAGCTATCCTCCTGTGTCAGCCTTCCAAGTAGCTGGGACTACAGGCACGTGCCACCACACCCAGGTGTATTTTTCAGTTTTTGTAGAGACAGAGTCTAGTTATGTTGCTCAGGTTAGTCTCACACTCCTAGACTCATGCAGTCCTCCTGCCTCAGCCTACTGGCGTGCTGGGAATACAGGCCAAGAATCACTGCACTGGACCTCTTTTTTATATTATGTTATTAACAATTTTTTACAATGAGCAATGTTTAATTACAAAAAAACAATACTTTTCAATTTTGGAAAAAATATTTTTTTCACCCTAAATTCTAAAAGCTCTGGAATCCAAATAGCCTCACTGAGCCCCCTCATTCCCTGCCTCTCTAGCCATGGAGGGCCTGCCCTTCCTGTATGTTTCAGCAGGAGCCCATCCCGTCCTGCCTCTCAGGTGGGGCATGAGAAGGGAAGACAGGTGAAGAAATGAAATCCTGGGATGGGGCCCGCAATCCACGGGGACAGGAGCTACAAGAGGAATTGGGAGCCCCCTTTCCAGATGAATCTTCTGCCACCCTTGCCTCTTCCTCAGCCCCTGGGAGCCGTGTCAACCCAGAACCTAGCTAAAGAGCAGAGCAGAAAGTCGGCGCCATACCTTTGAGGACGTTCCCCTCCCGCCCCCCGCCCCCAGCCCAAACCTCCTCTCTGCTCCATCCACACCCATGCTCCTGGTAATCGCACTGGCCTCACGCTCCACCTGTGTACTCCATGATCTCCAGACCCTCCCTCACCCCTGCCTATTCCACATCTACACCTGCACCTCTAGCAGGCATCTCAAAAGAGAATTCTTGATTTTTCACCCCAAACCTGGCCCTTCCGTGTTAGTCTACATCTCAGGAAATGCTCCCAACGCTTGCTCAGTTGCTCAAGCAAAACACCTTGCAGTGGTCCCCAGTCTTCTCTCTCACATCCCGTGTTCTGCCCATCAGCAAGTCCTCAGAGCCATCCCTTCTACGTCATCCAACATCTGACCCATTATACGCCCCCTGACTCTGCCTGAGCCCTGTCACTTCTGGCCTGGATGCCCACCCACTTCCTAACTGGCCTCCTTCCTCCTGTTCTCTCCCCTCTGCCCTGCACCCACAGTCACCATCACATACTTCTTTCTCTACCTGCAGCAGTAAAAGCGCACTCTTAACTCTGCAATGAGGTCTTACCGTTGCCCAGCTGAAATGCCCTCCAGAGCTTCCCACCACACTCACCAAAACCCACAGTGCCTTGGCCATGAGAGCTCCCTGTCATCTGGCCCCTGCTCACCTCTGTGATCTCATTCCCCCTCCTCCGCTTGCTAACTCTGTCCAGCCTCACAGGCATTGCAGCTGCTCCTGCTCCGGAGCCTCTGCCTGTGCCTGTCCCTCTGCCTGGAGTACCCCACCCCACACTCTCTCGCTCTATGCATTTCTCTGCTCAAATGTCCCCTTCTCAGAGAGGCCTTCATCCCTTACCTCTACTGCATTTCTTCCTCACAGCCTTCACTGTTATGGGGCATTGTATCAGATACTTGGGACAGGACTTTGTCCATTTCATTCCCTAGCATCAAGAGCAATGCCTGGGCATGGCTGGTACTCAATAAACGTTTGTCCAATGAACGAATGAAAGGTTTGTTTGGATTTAAATCCAAGTGTCCACTGAGACCTGGAACCATACTTTAGATAACAGGCAACTCCAGGTGCCCAAGGGGCTGCATCCTGCAGCACCCACCTAAGACATGGACACAAAGCCAGCCTTGTCCATTCGTTTTGGTGAGGGATTTCTCTGAGAAGCGGGCAGGAGCAGGCAGTCTGCAGGGCACCTCCCAGAGTTCTGGGAGTCCTGTCTCCATGTCCATCCCTACTCTGAGCCTGTCTTTCTGTGCCGGTAGGCTGTGACCCGACCCAGGCTTCCTTACCACAGTGCACCCATTGTAGAGGTTATGCTGGTCCTTGTGGGCGTGGGCACAGAAGTCCATGCAGGCCGTGACCCCCGCGAAGGGCCGCCCTTCCTTCAGCCCCAGACGGCAGTCGATTGCTACTTCCTCATTGGTCACCTGTGGGGATGGCCAAGGAGAGCTGTTCCTGCGACCTGCAGTGAGTGGTGGCGATTTTCTATCTGGGGAGGCAGATCTTGAAGGGAGGGAGGTTAAGGTTCACAGCTTGCAATTGGACTGCAGGAGGGAGGTTTTCTGGCTAAGAGCCCTTAATTCCAAAAAAGTTACTTTCAGGCCCTTGTGGAAATTGTTCCCTTCTGGGTTGTCTCAAGTCCCACTGGGCTCATCTGGAAGATGCAGGGGTTGTCAGGGGGAGAAACTTGGCCTCACCCATGGGAAACCAGACCTAAGGAGGTGGAAATTAGCAGAGAAAGCACAGAGAAGACCAGGGACAAAGGAGAGATGGTGTGGGATGCAGTTAGCTTGGTGTAAAATGGGGTCTCATCAAAGAACTACATCACTGCTTTACTTCTGGGCTGGGCTCTTCCCAGTAGTGCACAAAGGAGCCCACTCTCCAGTTTCCCCACTCAGGGAGCCCAGGCAGAGAAAGGTCTGCATCCAGTACCTGGTTCTGATAGGCCTGAGGGGCCAGCTGCTTGTACAGAGGAGCAACTTCGGTGGCCAGGTCCTGGAAACTTTTCCGGAGCACTTCTTCCTGCGGAGAGAAGAGTAGTCACACATCCTCAGTGGCTCTGCCTGGCAAACTCTGCACTCTGGAAATGAAGCACCATTCCAGAACCATGGCAGGAGTATCAACAGGCAGGTGGGAAGTGAGGTGTCATGTGGGGTGTCTTTACGGCATTCTCTCTGGGAGGAGTATGGATACCATGTACATTTCGGGACTGTGAAGCTCCCAGGAAAAGCCACTGCCTGAAGGCCCGCTCATCTTGACTGCTAAGCTATTGCTCCTGCAGGCCACTGGCCCAGGTCACCCCAGAACGTGTAAAACACGTTCTTGCTTTTGAGTGCTGAACACCCTGGTCAGAGACATAGTATAGTGGGCATGAAGAAACCATGAGCATATGGATCCTTCCTCTATGTTAGACACAGGAAAAGAGGAAAGACAGGGTCTGTGCTGGAACTTCCACAGCCAGTGTGGCCCTGGGCCAGGCACAAAAACAAACTTCAAAGCTCTCGCTGTTAGACTGGTACCATATAATGTTAGTCACAAGCTACATGTAGCTTTTGAAATACAGATTAATTTTAATTAAAATTCAAACAAATTATAATTTCATTCTCTCATTTGTGTTAGCCACAATTCAAATGCTCAAAAGCTGCATGTGGCTCCTGTAACAGATAGCAAGGAACATTTCCACCTCACAGAAAGTTCCACCGAACAGCACTGACCCAGGCAAAGCAGCAGCAACCCGGTCACATCTGGCAGAGAGTTTCAGGCACCCACAGACTCTTTCTGGCCCTCTGAGGGTAGCAAGTAGGCCTTGTAGGGGCTCCTAGGAGGCCTACAGCAGGGCACAGGCACAAAGTGTATGGAGAAGAAAGCAGGAGGACAGAACAGAGAAAAAGAACCAAGTACATAGAATTAGAAATGGAAGATGAAGACGGATGGCTCAGCTGTCCATCCGGAGGGTAGGCCAGAGCTGCCAGCCACTCTTAACCAAATCAGCCCAGGCCAGCAGGGCCAGGCCACCTGCCAGGCTGTTGTCTAGATGCTACCATCAGCACAAGGGCCCGAAGCTGGAGCAGCATGGGAATGAGGCTCACGAGCTCCAGAGAAACACAGGCCTGGGTTTAAATCCTGCCTTCACCTTTTTTTAAATTAATTATTATTATTATTAATTTTTTTTTTGAGACAGAGTCTCACTCTGTTGCCCAGGCTAGAGTGAGTGCTGTGGCATCAGCCTAGCTCACAGCAACCTCAAACTCCTGGGCTCAAGTGATCCTTCTGCCTCAGCCTCCTGAGTAGCTGGGACTACAGGC
>CAUYRT010106054.1:0-44819 GCA_963574885.1 Lepilemur ruficaudatus | reverse complement strand
GCCTCCCAGAGTGCTAGGATTACAGGCGTGAGCCACCGCGCCTGGCCCTCAGTTGTCCCACTTTCGTTGTAGTTTAGTATTTCACCATTTCCTATTTCTACCCATTTCTGCTATTAGAATTACCTTCCCAAAGCACGTTTTGATCATGTCATTTCCTTGCTTAATATTATTTTTTTATTTTTTCTTTCTTTCTTTTTTTTCCTTTTTTTAATATTTTGTTTTTGTTGAGACAGGGTCTCTCTATGTTGCCCAGGCTGGTCTTGAACTTCTGGCTTCAAGCAACCCTCTTGCCCCGGCTTCCCAAAGTGCTGGGATTACAGGCATTAGTCACTACGCCCAGCCTATTTTTTCTCCTTACTGCTATGGTTGGTAGCCATCTGTGTATGACATTAAGAAGACCCTTTTCAATCTGACCCCACCGTACTCTTTTTATTTCTCATTCTTCTGTGCCCCAATAGGAGTGAGCTTTATCTCCTTTCGTATTGCCCTATTATCCAGTCTCTGCTGTTTTTCATGTTTTCTAATCATGTCCCACTGACTTTTATTACGTTTATGTTCACTGCATATTCTTGGCCTGAAAGACACTCTCTCTGTACCCACGTCAAATGTTACCACTTTACAAAGTATTCTTGATATCTCAACTTTGTGTAGAATGATCTTCCTCCATTGATGCTTTATAGTTCCTTTAGAGCATTTACCACTTTAGAATATAATGAGTTGTATAATTCATTCTCTTTCCTCACTAGATTGTAAGCCCCTTGATGATATGGCCATGTCTTATTTAATTAAGGTGTTTTGATGATTGTCTAAGACAAGAAATACATAAACATACAAACACACACATTTTCATTTCCTCAGCTTAACTATCTACTATGAGATATCTACTATGAGCAATGCCATACTCATTTCTGTGAGGAAATATAAAAATATATTATGTTCCATGAATATAACATACATTCAAATAATTTATATTTTAGTAGAAAAAAGACATTGATGCAGTAAATTCAGAGGCATTGTACAAGTGCCAGGAAATTCATGTCACTCACTAACTATATAAATTATATACCATGTGTATTTATTTTTCTATTTTTGTTTACTTGTTCATTGCTACTGTACCATCTCTCCATTTATTATATGGATATATGTATATTTGTTAGGTTTTTCTACCATTTGATACACATCAATTATTTGTATATAAAAATTAGGAAATATCCTTATGAAATATAAAATATAAAACTTTTATATTTAAGCAATAAACTGAATTTAGAATTTAGCTTAGTAATATATTTTCTGAGAGTAATTTCAGTTATTAATTTATAGTGCTAACTTTTTGAGATATTGTCTTTGTTTCTAGTTAGCCTACTTCTTTTTTAAGTGTAATAGTGCTGCTATAGTTTAATGTAACTTTAAAAAAACTTTTAACAGTATTAAAAATTCCATTTGTAGTTTGGTTTTATCCAATTGTGATAATCTCTTAAGAAACATGAAATTTATGATGTAGTCTTTATGTTTTTCTGGAGAATGAAAAATATGAGTTAGATTTTTACATTTATGGTATGTTGTACAGATATGTAAAGTGTAAATATAATGTTCTGTATTTATTCTTTATGCTCTAATATAATTAATTTGTTTCTAGATGCTGGCATCACCTTCTACATCAGGTCAGCTGTCTCAGTTTGGGGCAAGTTTATACGGGCAACAAAGTAAGAATTTTGTATTCATTTTGGGATACTTTGTTTAAAGAGAAAAATAAGTACCAAATAAAGAACAACTAATGCTGCCCTTATGGGTTTATTATGAAATTTAAAAGGAAAGATTCTTAATTTTCAGTTTCTTTATTTTACTTACATAGCAAAACCTCATTGTTTCAGGTCTTACTAATTCTAAATTTGTTATTACTTGGATGTAGCATAGATTGAAATTTATTTCAACATCTTTTGTGTCTGTATGTTCTTTTGCAATATTTTTGGAGAAGAATTTGCTAAACAAACTAAAAGCAGACATTCTTTGTGTTTCAATTAAAGGTATTTAAAAGATTATTTTTATTTATTTGGTTGGGTAGATTTTGTGTGTGTGTGTATATATGTATATGTATGTGTTTTGACCTGTTCATTAATGTAAGCCCATTACTTAGTAGCAGTTTGTGAAATGTTCTTTGTTTAGCAAATATTTCTTCTTTTGCTTTGGCTCAGTCTGGGTATGGAATGTAGATTTTTGACTCATAGTTCAATGCTTTTTCCATTATAAAAGATTCTTTTTTAAAAGTATTATAATACTTTTAAAGCGCTTAGCACAGTGCCTAGCGCATAGTAAGTGCTCAATAAATGTTAGCTATTATTATCACATAAAATTTGTATAAAACTCTAAGTTATAAAATATATTCATACTTTTAAAATTAATTTTCCAAACTGTTACATTTTAATTATATTTTATCATCTCTTTAATGTCAGAGATCTGTTGATCTCTCATTTCTATTAATACCATTTCTATTAATGGAAGGAGGGAGTTAAAAGTGTTATAATGTCCCATCAAAGATTATAGGATAATTGAGTAAATGGAGGAGACATCTGATGACTGTCTTAATCAGCTTCAAAGAAAAATCAGTTATTTGATTTGGAACTCTTTCCTAGCATAATGAAAAGCAAAGTTTTGATAGGATAGTTTGTCATACCACTTCACCCTTCAGATTGATTCTGAAATTTAGTGGGAGGGGGATGAAACTTATTTTGTGTGTAAGCATAGTTTCCATCTACTATTTTCTGTCTATCTTTTGTGGCTTTCCTCTTTTGATATGGAATGTAATTTTCATAATATAGAATTAGTAAAATTTATTAATTTCTTTTATATATCAGCAATTTTCCTCTAAACAGAAAGACATATTTTGAAAGCTTATTACATAAAAAATATTTATCTACCTATGTTTATCTTAGTTATTGAGGGAATATTATCAGCTAGTAATTTATTCTGATTAGCCTGTGTTTTAGCATGGCTTTTGCCTGTCTGATAGTCCTTATCATGGAAATATCTAGCTACTTTAAAGCTACCTCTTATTTTTATGGAACAACTGCAAAGAACTTATTTTATCTTTTTATCTCCTTATCAAAGGAGAAAGTAGATATGAAATGGAGAAAAATATTTGAGAAACTTAAAGTTATTTCATAAAGGAGGATGGCAATGATTATAATTAGCTATCTGGATACTTAAAAATCTGATCTAATTTTTTTAACCTGGAAATGTGAAATTATAAGGGCTAAGATATGGAATGGGTTAGGTTTGAAATACAGTTACATGTTTGGTGTGATAGACATTTATTGACTTCTCAATTTGTACAAATCATTGTGTTTATTATTCAGGACATACAAAGATTAATATAGGCAAAAGTATTTTAAGGTACTTAGTAGTTTTAAAAGAAGCCATGTATGACAGGCATTTCCTATTGGTGTTCAGTATATTAAATGGCTATATTCCTATAACATTGGTGAAGCAACATAAACCCTTTTAAACTTACATTTTAAGTATTAGCCTACAGAAAAATTGAACCTCAGATAAACTGGAATGGAAATGTTTTAGGTCAGGGTGTAATCATTCTTTTCTAGAATATCAATCTAGAAGCTACGACTAGTGGAAAAAGACAGAGCCTGGGTTGCCAGTCTCTGCTAGGACAGACTTGAGGTGGCCAAATAGGTCATTTAGCTGGTAGGTAGTCTTAATGAATACCTTGTCAGACAGGAGAACACAAACTATCATGTGGAGCTTGAGGGTTAACGTTTTAATAGTTTAAGTCAGAGTGGTAAAATTTGAGCAACTGACTTTAATGAAAGATAGAGAGATAAGGAATTAGTAGGTGAGAGTAGATGAGGAATGTTCTTATGGCAACTTATTGTAATTTGCACATTGGGATTGATACAGTTAAAAGTTCTTTTTCCTCCCAAGTGCATTGAGAACCACTATTAACTCTATATTCAGGTTGGCAAAGTTCAATAGGTATTTGAGCCATTAAAAGTTGAGGTCTGGCTGGGCACAGTGGTTCACACCTGTAATCCTAGCTGAGGCTGAGGCAGGAGGATCACTTGAGGCCAGGAACTTGAGACCAGCCTGGGCAACATAGCAAGACCCTATCTCTACAAAAAAATTTTTTTTTAAGTTAGCCAGGTGTGGTGGTGCTCACCTGTAGTTTCAGCTACTTGAGAGGCTGAAGTGGGAGTATCCCTTGAGCCCAGGAGTTTGAGGTTATAGTGAAGGATGATTGTGCCATGCCACTGCAGCCTGGGCAAGAGAGTGAGACCCTATTTTTTATTTAAAAAAAAAAAAGTGAGATCTATCTGTTGTGTGTTCTTGATGGTTAGAAAGGTTAGGGGTAGAAGAGGTGGAGAAGGTAGAGTGCCCTCTCCAGAAATAAGACTGACAGAGATTAAGCAAGGAAGGAAATTCCTCTTGGAATGGATATAGAACTGCATAAACCTACAGTTTGCTAGATTTGGATAGAAGTGATTGTGTAGCATGTGAGGTACCCAGAAAATGCTGGACTAGGGGCTTAATGATCTCAGGTTCTAATGTAGCGTGGTTATATCCAAATATGTAAATAACTTTCTATCTACGAGTTCATGTGGATACTGTACACCAAATGATAACTATAGAAACCAATGAATGTACTCTTTATGTTCAAGTTGCATGATCTCTACTTGTCATCTTTGAGTGTATGCCTAAGATTTTAGATACACTAAATCCTCGCTTAACGTCACCAATAGGTTTTTGGAAACTGCAACTTTAAGCACAACTATGTATAACAAAACCAATTTTTTTGTTCTCATCAACATTGTAACCAAATGATGTTGAACAAAATTGAGGAGTGTATGTACATCATTTTTCTTAAAATCACTGTTTCCAAAAACCTATCAACAACATTAAGTGAGGACACCTTATAGGTTTAAAGAACTCATGGGTTCCCTGAAGTGGTCTGTGGGGTTGGAATGAACAGGGAGCCAGGAATTAAGTTCTCCTGGATAGTCAATGCATTGAAATTAAGTGGTGGTATAGTTGGAGTAACCTTTTCATAATTACCAATAGGAGTTAGAGCCTTGTAGGATTGGAGAAAAAGGAAATTACCATTTACTGAGTGCTTCCTATGTGTATTTTATCTTATGGGCACATGAGTTAACTAGCTGTCTGGATGAATCCGTTATATACATTTGTATCTGAATACTCAAAGGACTTAGGCTCTAGTTGGAAGAGGAAAGAAATCTTTCTGGGATCTGGACTCCTGGCTTGGGAACAGGGGCACAGTCTCATGCTTCCAATAGACAGTACTTTGGCCTGCTATTTTACAAACACCTATGTGAAAGCTACTTGCTTAATGGAGAACCAGGGCATGGATGGGGTGGTTCAAGTGATGCTGTTGACTGTGTAAATAGGCAAATGACATTTTAATTGCTTTAGGAAATTATAGGGCCATTTAACAGATACTAAATACTTAGTACTGAGTGCTTTGGGATTTCTTGCTCTGAAGAAGCACATGCTATAGTTGGGGAAGGTAAGAGACATCTATGTGTAAAATACTAAGTAATAGCTGATGATGCTAATACATAGATTAAAAGGTACCATGCTTCGAAATGAAAAATGCAGTAAACTACAATGGTACAGAAAAACTTCAAAAAGGAGGTAGGAATTGAGGTTGACAGATATTTATTGTATGCTACCATATGTATTATGCCATGCTGGATACTGCAGTTTTGTGGTAGAAGAGATCATTTTCTTTTATGCCATCTCTCTACAGTGTACCTACTGCTATGGTGGTGTTGCATTTATTGCATGTCTTCATTGCCTTTGTATTTTCAGTACTCTGCACCTGACAAACATTCAATAAATGTTGTCGAATGCATGTTGAACAAGATATGATCCTTACATATAATCTAGTAGGATAAGCACACAAATGATTTTACTACAAAGTAGAGTAAGAAATTCAGAGTTTTCTGGATGTGTCAAAAGTAGGAATAATCACCTATCTTGGAGAATGATCAGAAAAAGATTCACAGATGAAGAGATTGACATTGAAGAGACTGCGAGTAACATTTGCTTTAGCAGTGGGAACAACATCCACAGCATGGGGTAGATTTGGGAGTGGCCTACTTTATCAAAACAAGAGGGAAGCCTGTTAGGCTATTACATTGATTTCAGCCAAGAAGACAGTCTTCATGTTTCTGTGGGCTATGTCTCAAGATCTTTGCTACTTCCCAAGTTCAAAAACAGAGATAGAGCATAGTTTTCCCCATAAAACATCTATTTGCTGGTGAAAGCCATCACTTCATTAGAGTATATCATTTTATCTTCACCTTTAGTACCACCGGTTGACTTTCTTACCATAGACATGTTTCACCAGAAAAAACAAACAAATACTTATTGAATATTGAGTAATTATTGTGTCAGATGGTATTTTAAGTACTTTATATGAATTAACTCATTTAATCTTCACAACAGTTCCACGAGAGATTAAGGAGCTTGCCCAAGGTTATACAGAGTGAGTAGAGCCAGGATTACATTACCATGTGAACATGAGTTGAAAACAGCAGTGTTTTTGAAACCTGGATGCTATCACTCTAAAGGACCATTTGCACATATTAGAAACTATCAGAGTTAAATGCACAGATACCAAGAGTCTTTTGAACTAAGACATTGTGATAGGATTTATTCATTCACCATGTATTTATTAAGTGCCTACCACAAGTGAGGTATCATTCTAAGATATAAGTAAGAACATGGCAAATAGCAAGATTCCTGCTTTCATAGAGCTTTTTAATGGAGGAAGGCATAATAAACATACAAGCAATATATAAATCATAAAATTCTGGTAGTAAATATTATAAAAATTAAGTCAGGTTAATAAGATGAGTGGATGGAATTAGTATTTTACGTGGAACAGGCAAAGAGGCTATCTCTGAGGAGGCGATATTTGAATGGAAACCTGGATTTTGAGGGGAAGTCCTTGGAAAGATCTAGGGGAGACCTTTTCAAGTACAGACAAGTAAGCACAGAAATTCTAAGTCACGAGAATGTTAGAATGAACTCAGTGTGCTAAAGGATGAGTGAAAAGCCCAGTGTAATGAATAAAGAAGAGTTTAAGATTAGTGAAGTAGCAGGTATCAGATCATGGAAAGTCTACTTGTAAAGATTCAGCAAAGTATTTGGATTTATTCTAAGTTTAATGGGAAAGATTTTAATATATAGTTTCATTTTTAGAGGATCACTTTGCTGTATAGAAAATGGACTGGATGAGGGAGGAATGAGTGGTGAGAAAAAGAGACACACACACACACGCACACACACCTACTACTATAGTTAGTTCAGGCACTAGTGGTAGAAGTTTTGAGACATGTTCAGATTTGGGATATTTTGGAGATAAAGTTAATATGACTTGATGATGTAGAATATGAAAGAGAGGGATCAAGGATGATTTGCAAGGCTTGAGACCTGCATTACTTTGTGAATGAGTGCTACTAATCTATAACAGAAATTTAGTTTGAGGAAGAGTATAGAGTATACTTGGGAGGGCCACACAGCTGTTCCACAGGTAAAGATTCTGTGTAGCTCCTATAAAGATCCAGTCAGATGCTGTCTAGGATTCTCAACTGGTTCTAACTTAGTAGCAACTTCTTATAGTTGATAGATGTTGAAGCCACTTGGCTCCATCCATGTTTCTTGTCTCATACATCCTTTGCCCCTAAGAAGGCATACCCACTCCTCCTCCGGGTGTGTAACTTGTCCTCATTTGCATACATCTTGTCATTCTCTCAGACTGAACTGTATAAAATTTAAATCCACCTGACACCCCACCATCACCAAATACATTAAATACGCTAAATCTCATACATTATTTAATTCGTGTATTACCTCCTGTCTCCTCCAGGAAACCTTTTCTGATCCCAGACCCTTTCTATTCCTAAGGCTGAGTGAGTGATTTCTTCTTCATGCACTCAGACACATGATATATACTGCTTATAATAAACACCCTGAGTATAGCACTTACTTGTGTATTTTTAAATGGTCTTTTGTATCTCAGTAGAACAAGAGAAGGGAAAGTACCCTTGGTGGGAATTATATTAGCAGTAAAGGTACAGAGGCAGATTTGGGGAGGGGAATAGGGAAAGAAGGAAACAGATTATAAATCAAATATATAGTATATAAACAAAGTAAAATGTCAATTAAGTTTAGAAAATACCATTTGGATCCTGACAGAGAATTTTAAAGACTAAACTGTGATTGCATCTAATACTATAGAACAGTGGTTCTCAACCCTGGCTGAACCCATAAAAACACCTGAGGAATTTTTAAAATCTCACTGCCCTTAAATTGCCCCAAATCACAATTTCTGGAGATGAGACTCAGACATTAAAGTTTCCTGGATGATGTAAAAGTTAGCAACTACCATAACAAGTAGAAAGTGATACTGGTTGCAAAAGGGCATCTAAATAGGAGTCAAGAAATTAGATTATCTTTTTGCTTCATTACTTCTGATCTTGGGCAAGTCACTTAATGTATGGTTGTGAGTTCATATGTAACCTAGTTGGATGAACTCTGGAGTTTTCTATTCCTAAAATCCTTTGAATTTAATGAAGGAAATTGTGTAAGGAAATAAATTATAGGGAAGATTAACCAGCTAAGTGCAAGGCAGATTGTAGATAAAAAGACATTGAGACATTTAGCATGATTGTCTTTTTTTAGGGTGGGCATTATGATGAGTTCCTAGTGGAAGTTGGCTGCTTTGGGAATGGAAAAGGGGACACTTTAAACCTAATTCCTCTGCCTTCAATAAAGATTTTTAGGGTTCTTCATTTAAGTATGAATATTCAGAGATTTGGTTGCTATGATTTTATTTATTTCATATAACATGTATTGTTTATCTCTAGCAAAAGATTAAAGAAAGGATGGCACATCTTGCCATAAGTATTTAAGGGATGTGCTTTTAATCAGTTTACACAGTGGAAATAATTCATGGAATAATTTTTTAGATCATATTCTTTGGGGATTCTGAAAAATGATGAATAAAGAATTCATTTTATTTGACTATTTATCACCCTGCCAAATAAGAGGTAGGAATCTGTTTAGAATATGTCCATATAGTCTTCCTACTATCGTACTATTCTTTATTATCAATTGTCAAATTAAAAGAAAATTTTGATTCAGAATTATAGCTTTTTCAAATGTTTTTTGTTTGTTCTTTTATTTCTTGTCTGTAAAAGGGGGGATGATAAATACCTATAGTATTGTTGTAAGAAGGAAATAAGATGAAGTAGCATAGTGCTTGGCTGACAGATGTTCAGTAAATTTAATTCTGTCCTTTTAGTAACCTGCTCATACACAAGCTCATTTATATGTATATGTATTTTCACCTGTTTTAGTTCTTTTATGCCAAAAAATTCTTTGAATTCTTTCCTTCCTTCCTTCCTTCCTTCTTTCCTTCCTTCCTTCCTTTTCTTTTTAGTTTATATGTCTTATTCTTGGCATAATATTTTGGAAATAGTTTTCTATGGTTCTTTCTGTTAGTTAAAAGATTAAATATTTTCTTCTCCTAACCTTACTCAGTTATAATAGTTTGACTTAAGCAGCTCAAATTTAATGACTTAATACATTTTGTTTCCTAAAAATTAACATTTGTGTGTTCCTATTCAGTGCTGTTAAAAATAACTTGATTTTTAAGTATTCAAGAATTATCCCATTTGAAATGATGCACTTCTCTTGTTTTTGATCTTTTCATAACTAGTTCAACAAAAATGAAACTTAGCTTTTTCAATGTATTAGCTGTTTTTATGAAGATAATTTTGAAGACTAAAATTAAACAAATATTTTCTTTATACTGTCTTCCTCCACTTTTAGCATTATAAATTAATTCAAATATGCCAATCCCTAATTGACTAAATAGACTTACCCATTCCTGTTTTTCTCGCAAATTATTTTTGCTAATGTTCAGATAGTCTCCAAACTCAAAATATTTTTGAAATTATATATTTTTATAACACAGCATAGAATAATATGGGTAGTTAAAATGGTCAGATCTTACTAAGTTTTTTGTAGAGCTTGTTGATTATTACAAAGGGGCTAAACAGTACTAGAGTTTTAGAAAGTATGTTTGTTTATAGTGATGAATGTGTAGAGAGGGTACAAAGGAAAGGAAAAGGAAAATTAGAGGAAAGAAAACTGATAGGTATAAAGATGACAGAGAAAGAAAATGGAGGGAAGAGAGCAAGAAATGGAGATTTAGAAAAAAGTTTGAAGAGAAGAAAACATTCAAAAGAGAGAAAGGAGAAGAAAAAATAGATGAGAGGTGTTGCAATTCAGTAAGCTCTTACAAGGGTGCTAATCAAGAGTTGGGTTGGTCTTCTATAGTGCTGCCCTTAATGAACACTAGGAGTTCAGAGATCTAAATTCTAGTCTTGGTTCTTTGTATCACTTTGGTGAAGTCAGTTAACTTATCTGAGGCTTGGATTCCTTATCTGTAAAATTAGAGCATTGGATTAGGTGATCTTTAAGATCCCTTCTGGCTCTGAAATTGTATATTTCTTGGTGGTTAGTAACTGTAGGAAATACATTCCTGTGGGAAATTTACAGCTATAGCTAACTTGATAGCTTATTTGGGAAGTATAATGTAAGCCCCCTGAGGGTATGGCCCTTTTTTGTCTTGTTCACTGCTGTATCCCCAGCAGCTAGCACAGTGCTTGTCACATAGTAGGTACTAAATAAATGTTTGTTGAATGAGTGACATGAAAAGTATCATTTTGATGGTTCATTATGGAAGCACCTAGGAGGCCTAGAGGAAAACTGGTGTGTTTGACTAAGGAAAAAGACCGATTTCTTCTGAAAAAGTCTTAAATAGGCTGATTTTTAGTCTCTTCTTCTTCCTCATTTTGTCTCAGATTCAAAGAAAGTGGCTGAAGCTAGTGGCTTTCTCATGGTCTCAAAACTTACATAGTAACTAGACATAGATATAATGATTAAACCAACATATAATCAAGGGTATAAACCAACATATAATCTAGGGCAGTTCCCTTCAGGTGTCTTAAGGAATGCAGAACCAAGCTTGGGTCTTCCTGGAACATGAGTGAAACAAGTACACATAAAATATATTAGCTATATTGAATTGGATTCATTGGCTTTATTCAGTTGAGAGGAAAAGTTAAGCTACTGGTTGAGTTCTGAGGCTGCTAGATTCCAGATACATATCAGTGAAATATTTGTGATCCACTGCTGTCCCTAGGTTAGAAAGTTATGCCGTAAGAGAAAAATTCCTAGCCCTAAAGTCATCTACTTACTGATTAGCTCTCCCTCTATCTTATTGCTTTTATTTAACCTCCAGTTTAGAATAAGTCTGGTTGACCTATGTGCCATTCCTCATGAGAGTAGAAACAAAAAGCATTAAAAAATGTGGGTCAGGAAGATGGAGGAAAGGAGGCAAGAAGGCATTCATAGACAGATATAATGACAACATAAATGATTGCTGCTGTACATCTTTACTTTGAGGGATAGAAGGGGAAAAAATAGATCTTTATAATAATTCTGGATCATTAAGAAATAATTTACATTTCATGTCATCTGAATAAAAAAGAACTGTGTCATACATTTTTGAAATAAGTTGATCCAGATTGGTTAATTTTTTAATGTTTTGTATCTGAATGGTAAACCCTCAGTAGTCTTAAAAAAATATACCTACTAGAACATGTCCATCCCCATATCTGGCTCCAGGAGCACTATCTAAATACAAGGTCATTATATTTTGAAATCTTTTTAAATGTTTGAAAATTTTGTCTGTTTATAGCTATATCAGATTGAGTTTTTTAATAGTTGCTGGCATTTTATGTTGGGTTTGTAAAAATTGTAATGTTGAAAAATATGTATAAATAGTACAGAGACTTTTTCTAAAATGCATTTTAAAAGGACAATATAAAAATTAAAGCTGCTGCAAAGTGGGATTAAATGTCTTTCTGTGTACATCAGTTGTAAATTAAAACATAAAGACACAAGATTGCAAAATTTCTTAAAGGCATATTTTACATCCAAATACATATATACAAATATGCCTTTAAGAAATTTTAAAGCAATATCTATTCATAATATTGTAACATCTTATTTGTTACAATCATTGACAGTTTATTGTAAAATAGAAATATGAAAAAACAAATATGAAAGCAATATCCATTTATAATTTCAAATTTCAGAATAGAACATTTTTGTTAAAATCAGAGTCCATTTGGAATGAATTGAATATATCCATTTAAAATTTGCATATTACATTAGGTCATTTAAAAATGTTTTAAATTGCCAACTCCAGAAGATGGATAACAATTTCATTCCTGATGGCGATGAATTTCCTTCTTCTGAATTTTTTTATTAGGTGCACTAGGCCTTCCAATGAGGGGGATGAGCAACAATACCCCTCAGTTAAATCGCAGCTTATCACAAGGCACTCAGTTACCGAGCCACGTCACGCCAACAACAGGGGTACCAACAATGTCACTTCACACGCCTCCATCTCCAAGCAGGTATTTATTGATGGACCAGAATATTTTTTAAAATGTATCTTTGTAGAGTCAACAAGCTTTTAAATTTTTAATAAGGTAATTAATTATTTGATTTTCTGGTTCAGTGCCTTTCATTGAGGAAAAAAAATACCTATGCTCATTTTATGTCAGTGCAAATTGACAAGTATAGTGCAAGATGTTTTTATCCTGCAGCTAGCATACTTGTTGTCAGTGGGTGGATAGCAAGGGTTAATCACCTCCTGGGGAGCTTTTTCAAAAATCACCTCTCTTCCTCAAAGGAAGATGTGCACTTTAAAATTCTTCCCCAGATAATTGTGCTCATTGCTCCCTCACCACACATCCATTGCTCTAGTGAGCATAAAATGAAACAGATAACATAGACTATGCATATTAGTGTGAAGAGTATAGAATGACATGCATGTGGAATGCAATTACTCTAAATATATGTGTGAAATACATTTGGATTTTGTCATAGTCACACCAATAGTTCTCTCATCTTAGATGTCACCTTATATTAGTTCCACCAGAATTTGCCCTTTGTTTGTTTACTTTGGTTTTTCTTTTCAAAGAGCTAGAATGACTAGACAAAATAATGATTAATAAAAATTAGGAATGCAATTTGAAAGTATATTTGAGATTGTAGGGTTGGACCATTGGATTATTTATAGAGAATTTTAATGAGTGATTATAGAGAGCTTATTTAGTATAATGGACTTCTTTTTCAGGGGTATTTTGCCTATGAATCCTAGGAATATGATGAACCACTCCCAGGTTGGTCAGGGCATTGGAATTCCTAGCAGGACAAATAGCATGAGCAGTTCAGGGTTAGGTAGCCCCAACAGAAGCTCGCCAAGCATAATATGTATGCCAAAGCAGCAGCCTTCTCGACAGCCTTTTACTGTGAACAGGTAAGATGTTTATTGATACTGTGTATAATTGTCTTTCTGGGTGTCCTCATATTTGCCTTTTCATATTCAATGCTTTGTTGTTGAGATGTGGCTTCTCTCTCATAAGTGTGTTTCATCATGTATTCGTGACCAAAGATTCTGTTACATATCATAACTTTAACCTTCCAAAACTAAAGTTACGTTCTTTTAGTTTGATTTTAGAAAGCACATTAAAACTTTCTATTGTGGTAGTGGTAGTGTTAGAAAAGGATTGTTCTTGGGTTGCCACCAGACAAATTTTGGTTGATATGTCCTTCCTTTATTAAATGAGGTAGGTTACTTGTGTAGTAAGAGTTCCAGGCTTATGAAAAGGACTGGAGACATATTTGATTATTACCACCTTGCTTTAGTTATACTTTGGTCTACTCCTCAACTAAGATTCAGTTTTGTGCTTTGGAGACTTACTAACCAGAGACTTTTTAAAACTTCATCTAGAGTATTTGAAAACAGTATCACATCTGGGGATTTAAAACACAGACATGAGCTTTGTGCTTTTCCACTTCTTTTTGCACTGTCCATTGCATATACTATGCAAATAATAAGAGTTATTCATTTTGTTAGAATTTTCAAGGTGTTTGAGTAATTTATATGAGAGTTATGTCTAAAATATAAGGCTTTCTTGCAAAAAGAGCATTTAAGCTTGATGTATGTATTTTCATATATGTGTGTGTGTATATATATATATATATATACACATATAAAATGAGGAAGTATAAAGGAGAAAAAGGACCTTGATCTAGTTATCATCATACTCATTTAATTCACTGTCTTCTATCTAGTACTTATAAAATCTGAATTAAAATAGGTTATTAGCACATTTCCTGTTTAATCTTCATTCCATAGCTCTAATTCTTGCTTTTATTTCAGTTTATGATATTTCTTCTATAAGTTTACTGCTCTTTTAATTTTTAAAAAAGTTATTTGTGAAATATTATCAAAATCCTCATCTCTTTGATAGCTTCTTAACTGTATTACTTTTTGGACTTTATCACATCTTTCACATTCTTGTAGTTTTGTTCATTGAATGTATATTTACATTTTTGCCTTTCCACGTTTTTCCACATTTTAATTGTTTTTAAGGTATATTTTGCTTATAAATTGTCAATGTAATATGGATCTCTAAAACCCTGCTTATTTCTACTGTTGATAAGTTGTATTTATTATAAAATGTTTTCATCTCTGAGCACTTCATGTTTGATGTTACCTGTAGCTTCAGCAATTCTAACATGCTGTTAAAAATTTCCATTGACTTTCCTACTCTTCTCTATTGTTTCATCAGCTGCATATTTTATCAAAAAATTGTTTTGCCATAGTTAGTTTTATAGATTTAGGTAAAACCCACAAAACCCTGTCATCTTCAAACCCTACCCATAACACTAATACATTAAAGTGTCTTTAACAGAAGATTATTTCACGTTAAACATGCATAGTTTTGTTGTAGAATCTGAATTCCTTCTGACATGCTTAATTATTTGGCCTTGCTCTATGTTCAACCTTATGTTCTGTTTTTTCTTCCCATGCTTAGGCTTGTGCAAAAAAGGGAGGCATTTTTATCTACTTACAAATACCAAATGTGTATTAATTCAAAATTGGAGGCACTATAGAGATATTTTTCTTTTAAGTAGATGAAAGGTAAACTAACTATGTTTAGATAAGAATGATGTGTTTTAGAACACTGAATTCAATTAAAGAATAACGTTGTTTAATTCAGATCAGCTAAACATTTATGGAATGCCTATTGTGTCTTCCTAAACACTAAAGGACAGAAGATTTAAAGAGGAAGCTGGCATGGACACTATCTATAAGGAATTTATATGCTAGTTGGGAAAAACAGACACTGTATATAAGAGATCTATTATGAAAAATAATAGCAAGCTTTACTAATAAGGGAAGAAAAACAAGTATTTAGGAGGAATAGCCTTAACACTAACCTGCGTACTTTCAAGGTTAGGTACTTCTGGTATGCAGTAAGCAGGCTCTCCAACTACACAAAATGGTACCCTTAATTTGTTTTCCTCAAGGTTCATATGTAAATTCTTTGGTTTTTGTTTTTTAACTAATCTGTTTAAGGTGTTTTGGTTCTCATTTATTCATGGAAGGACTTTAGAGAAGTTTTTAAGTAAAAATAAAGATTAAACTCAGAAAAATAATGTTAGTATTGGTTTTGAAACATTGTTGTTTTATGAGAGGAGACCAAAAGTATACACTTCTTTTGTTTTTCTTCATCTGAAAGTTAGTGTTCTTACTGTATATCTAAAATTATTTTCTATGTACCCAGTATGTCTGGATTTGGAATGAACAGGAATCAGGCATTTGGAATGAATAACTCCTTATCAAGTAACATTTTTAATGGAACAGGTAAGCTTATTCTGGAGATAGTACCCTGTAAAAAATATGGTAGATTTCTGACATAAAAAGCAATTCAGCATACTGGTCTTCAACTATTATATTATTTTTTTATGTTAAATGGCAGAATTAAATTTAGAAATCGACAGGAAATAAGAGTTTAATTCAGTGAACAGTTGAGATATTTAATTTTTTTTTTTATTACTTGGCATGGTAACATCATAGTTGATTTGTGTTATAATGTCAGGATTATTTCTTTAACCTAGAAAGAGCGTAGACATTAACTTATCCTATATTTATGCCTTGGAATCTTTTTTGCTTCAAAGCTTTTCCTATCCTCAGCCTTGTCACTGTGAGAACTATAGTTTAGACTAGGTTGGGTGGTATGACATTCTGGCTATAGAGACCAAGATTGAAGAAAACCTTTAAAATTATATGGAGTATTTACCATTTTTTTGTAATAATTTTAATACTGATTTTGGCATTTAACCTTAATGTGCTTTTTAATCCAGTTTTATGTATAAAATTCAAAATTTAGTTACATGGAAAACCAATTCTGATTTTGACGGTAAAAAAACTCCTGTAGTCTTTGATTTATTTCCTTTATTACCCACCTCAGACAGAAGAGAACAGGAAGCTTTGTTGCTGTTTTGCTTTAGGTTTTACCCTCTCCACCGTTGCCTCCAGACCTTTTCCTAAGAAAGAAAATAAAGGATGTTAGTATCATAGGAGCAAAAATGAACAGGATTATTGAGAGAGAAATATATGTAAAGGAAGTTGAAGGAGAAAGAATGATCAGTAAAATGGAGCATAACATAGACACACAAGAGAAGATTTAATAAGGACATGTCATTTATGGCTATGGGCTTTTAATTTACAAATGTTAACGTATGCTCAGCATAATCAAGCAAGATTAAAAAGTTTGGAAAAAATTCCAAATTTTAGCATTTGTATAATATATAATAGTTTTTGTCTTTGAGTCATAAAATAATACAAAGTACTATATTCCATTGTTTCTAAAATGCACTTTTTTAATACTTTAATATCTCTGAAATCAGGCTGCATATCATAGTTTAATTGGAGTTTTTTTCCTAAATAGGACATTATTTTTAAATTCTATTTTAACTAAATATATTTTACTAGGAAAATTTTTGAGAAGTCTTTCCCTAGAAATATAGATTTAGAGGGCTATTAACTATTTTTTAAATTAAAATATGTTCTTAAATAATATATGGCAATTTAAAATTCCACATCAGAGGACTTAAAGATGTGTATTAAAAGTTAATATGTAATATTCCATAGTGTGTCTATAAAATAAAAAGGAAAAAAAAGAAAAAGTTAATGTGTAGCCAAAGTTGATAATTAATTTGTAATCCAGTAACTCAAGAGAGATTATTTTATAAATTGAAACAGCATATAAATATTTAATTTCTATTGTCTTGTTCATATGGTAGTTTTCTTAAATTAAACATTTATATTTAAACAATGGGAATACATGCTTTATCTTTTACCCTTATAATTTTAAATTGTTACCTGTCCTGGAATACTAATGGTCTATTGTTTTTCTGTCAACAAGTAATCTTGAGAGAATAGTTGCTCTTTGAGATTTCTTTTAATTATGAAATTTTGAGAAAAATATTAGAAAACAGGGCCAAATAAATTGAAAATGATTATAAAACATTAGATGAAACTAAGATTAAAGAAAAACTGTAGCACAGGCTAAAATAAGGTAGATATTTAAATTCTTTGAAAATTAAGAATATAAGGTTATAAAAATACTAAAAAGTTGATAAGAAATCAAGATGATTAAAATAGACAAAATAGAAAGGTTGGGTTAAATTTTAACTTTTAAAGGAAGCAGACTGGTTTAATTTAAAATGAATAAAAGTAAATTTATTCAATATATATTTATTGAGCGCCTACTGTGTAATAGGTAATATGAACTTCTGGACTTTGTGTCATGGTCCTGTATTCTCACCCACTCACCAAATATGGGAACCCTACTCCCACTCCTTTTTATACCCTTACCCCCAACACACACACAGATGCACAAACACAGACACACGCACATGTTTGTATATTAAACCAATAGATTTTCCACTGCCTGTGCCTCAGAAATCTTTCTAGCCATTTGCAGGAGGTATTGTCATTGTCATATTTATGTATAACTGAAGTTTCGAGCATTCCAGATATAATCTCCATCTGGATATAGTGAAAAAACCAGTTATACCACAACAGTCTCCCTCTTGTTAACTAACAAGCTATAATTTTAGGTTACCATCTTACTCTTTTATCTTGAGTCTTTAGGATTTGGGGTTTTTAATATGCTGGTTGCATAATGCTTTGCTTAATTGTTCATGAAATTATTTGACATAAAATCAATCCATAAGTATCTTTTGAGCACCTACATGCACCTAGTACAGTGCCGTGCATTATTTAGGAAGAAGGCATTGTCATCTCAAATTACATTGTGGTTGGTTTTTGTAATCTCCTTAAAAATGTTTGTAGAATAAATAACTAGTATTCTTTCTTATTATCTAGATGGAAGTGAAAATGTGACAGGATTGGACCTTTCAGATTTTCCAGCATTAGCAGACCGAAACAGAAGGGAAGGAAGTGGCAACCCAACTCCGTTAATAAACCCATTGGCTGGAAGAGCTCCTTATGGTAATGAAGCTTTTTAATGATGGCCAATGGAAAGTTTCTCTTGTGTGCAGGTGCATGTACACATACATATGCGTGTGTGTGTACACACAGATATATTTGTGTTTTCTAATCAGGTTAGTGTAATTTTGTCAGAAATGATATATGAAAAGTGATTTTTCTTCCCAGAATACCATAGTAGCAGAGTTAAATGGGAAAACTTTGTACAGAAATCCAAGAAGTCATCCTCTTTGGTATTCAGAAGTTATTTTCTTCTGGCGTCTCTGCCTTAGTTCATCATAAGTGATTTATTTTGTGGTCTTCTGTTTCTCTCCTTAGTTGATCATGCATTTTTCAAAAGAATACAATCCTGGTGATTAATAGTGACTGACTGTTATATATATCAGAGATATTTCTCTGAGCCAAGGTTTCTCAACTGCCACACTATTGACATTTGGGCTGGATAAGTCTTTGTAGAGAGGGATTGTGGGGGGCTGTCCTGTTTATATAGAATGTTAAACAGTATTCCTGGCCTCAGCTTACTAGATGCCAGCAGCACCCTTTATTCCCATCCCCCACATCCCCCACTGTGACAAACAAGTGTGCCCAGACATTGGCAGATGTCCCCTGGAGAAAAAGTTGCCTGCTATTGAGAACCACTGCTCATGGGTAATGTATAGTTTATGTAGACTCCTGGTCTCCATTAGTATCCTTTATTACTCTTTTTCACTGTCTCTAATAGATTAGAGATTCAGCTAATAGAAGCTAAATGAAAATAAAAGGAGGGAAACACAGGCAATAACAATTTAGACATGAAAATTCTGTGATGGCCTGCCATACTCTTTTTATCACAGTTGTTTCGTTTTGGGAAAATATGATAGAGAGCAATAATAAAACAGTGAACTTAGAGGGATCATCAGTTAGTAATTTTGAAATAAAATTAACATTTTTTTACGTTTTCAACCAAGAAGGATTTCTATGCTGTTTAGGATATGAATACAAATAACAATATATAAAGAAGGGAAAATATATTGTTCATATTCTAAAGTTTCTAAATTTGTCTTCCAAAAATAACAAAAAATGTTCTGCCCTGGAGGTTGAGTACGTAGCTACGTGATTCTCAGTTCAGACTCTTATGTTTTTAACCTTTCCTCATAGGTCCATTTTTGCATCCCTTTAATTATTCCCGTTGCTCTCCTTGGACCATCTCTAGTTTCTCCATACCGTTCTTGAATTGTGGAGCCCCAAACTGGATATTGTTCTCCAATAAGGGCCTGACTAATGCCAAGTATAGTGGGAGGATTATTTCCCAGTTCTTGCATGTTTTACATCTATAACATGGAGTCTAAGAAAATCTGAAATAATATGGAGTTGTTTTGTAATTGATTGCAATTTATTTGATTACTCTGTAAGTTACTTTCAAGTAGAATACTGACATGTTCTTTTAAAATTTATTTTGTTCATTTATATTTGACAATTAACCTGGTGTTTATAATATCTAGTCAAATATTTAAATAAAACAAGCTTTTAAACCAAAATTTTAATAATTATTACCAATATCAAGTCATGTTTTAAGCACCTGAGTATGATATTAGATTTATAGGATTACCACTTGATTCCCTTATATTATTGTGTGTTATTAATTAGTAAATCAAAATTTAATTCTTCATTGTTATCCTGAATATTATTTTTTTGAAGTGGACTTACATACCATTAAAAGGAAAACTTTTGGTATATTATAGTGAGTCAAGTTAATGTTTTATAAGCTGTAGCAAAATATCATAAATATCAATTGCGATTCTCTGGATTATTTTCATTACATAGTTGGAATGGTAACAAAACCAGCAAATGAGCAATCCCAGGACTTCTCAATACACAATGAAGATTTTCCAGCATTACCTGGTTCCAGCTATAAAGATCCAACATCAAGTAATGATGACAGTAAATCTGTAAGTAACTAAGAATTGTGTATGTGAGTGATGTAGTTTTTCCCCTTCAGATTTCTTTTATATTAACAGTTACTTACCAAATACTATTACAAAACTGTTTATCTTGAATATCTGTAATAATCTAACTTCTGAAGAATGTGGAAAAGCTTTATAACTTAGAAGATAGCCTATTTTTTTCCTATTTCATATAGGTTTGCAAATTTCTGTTCAACTTCTCAGAGTTAATTTAGACTTTTATTGTAGTCCCTGTCAGCTGGATCCCATGAAGTTTGATAATATAGCCTTCTAAGGAGCTGTGTTTTTCTTGAGTAAGTTTTCTCCTTGAAGAATCTTTATACACATTTTTATACCTGTGTTGATTCAGCCAACTCAGCTTCTTTCTGACTTAACAAATGTGTTTATTTCTTCCACATTTCACTGAAAATAGCTTTTCTGTGTGTGTGGTGGGAGTTTGTGTATTATTTTAAAAAATTGATAAAATTGTTGGGTAACAATTAAAATAAGTACAAATTTTTAAAGTTCATATGTTCTAACTTGGAAGTTGCTTTGGTAATATTTTAGGTAATGTACTATATATAGTTTCTCTTTTAATGAAAGCATTGAGGAGTGTAACTTCAAGTGTATCCCAAAGCATAAAGCTCAGAGAGAGAGAGAGAAAGAGGATTTTTTTTTTCTGTGACTTAAGATCTGATATAAATAAGAATATTTTTCCTAGATTTTTTGTTTTTTAAATACTCAAATGTAGATGATATAGGATTTATTTATATACCATGGGACAATTATGGAAACAAAATTTTCATGTAGAACTTGAAAAACAGGTAATAATTTACTACCAATTTAAATATAATAAAAAATGAATAGCAAGATATTAATATGTGAACTTGAATTCGTACACTTAAAAAATTTTAATGTCACATTTCATTTTTTTCATGCTAGAATTTGAATACATCTGGCAAGACAACTTCAAGTACAGATGGACCCAAATTCCCTGGAGATAAAAGTTCAACAACACAGAATAATAATCAGCAGAAAAAAGGGATCCAGGTGTTACCTGATGGTGGGACTCTATAAATATGTTGAAGATATTATAGAATGCATTCTTTTTAACTTTTCCTCAAAAATAAAAATAATTATGTTTTTCTTACCCAGGTCGGGTTACTAACATTCCTCAAGGGATGGTGACGGACCAATTTGGAATGATTGGCCTGTTAACATTTATCAGGGCAGCAGAGACAGACCCAGGAATGGTACATCTTGCATTAGGAAGTGACTTAACAACATTAGGCCTCAATCTAAACTCTCCTGAGTAAGTTTTTTTCTTTTTTTCACATTTGTATATAATGCCCCCTACAAACTTCCAGTTTTTAATCTCATGTCATCAAATCATACTACCTGCTGCCATTCATCGTTGCTGTTATCTGCTGACTTTTTGGGCCATTCCCTCTTTTATTAGCTCTTGGATCACTGTCATTGTGCAATATTTTTCCTCTTATAATTTGGCAGTTTCAACATATACATATATGATCTTTATAAAATTCTGAAATCTCAGTTCCTTTAATTTCTTTCCTCCAAAAATCTTGTCTTGCACCATTCCTCATCCATTCCTTTAGCTATCCTTTGACTTTGTCATTACTAGCAACTGCAGTCTCTCTATAATTTTAAGTCTGTGCTTGCATGCTCTCTGATTGCCACTTCGTATTTTCTGTCTCTCTCCCTGTAGTACTGTGACTCCTGTAATCATTTACTTTCAGTCCATTGATTCTTCTACCTTTTCATTTTTCCTCAATATCTCTCTCTTCTCCTGTGAACTCACTTCCTTCTTATTCATTAAATTCTATGGTCAGTCATAATGTAAGGGTATATGGTTTACATATACCCTTGACTGCTTTGCCCTTTTCTCAGTTATTATACTTACATGCCAAAAACTACAGTACTGGTTATATCTCTGCCTATTACATTCCTGATCTGTGCTACTGAGCCCAGCTAGAGAAAAACACAAAACTTTACTGCCTTGTCTTTCTTTGAAGTTCATGACCAGGAACCTCAAAAAGTGGGGCCCTTAATTCTGCCAGGGATAATCATACCTGGCATTCTTAGTCCATTCACTCTCTTGCTCTCTTATGCAACTGTTTTATACTTCTGCAAACCCCTAATGCCATCTCACCAATCCTTATTCTTAGATGATGACCTTGCTTTTTACTTATTACTGAGAAAGGTAGAAGCAATCAGAAGAGAACATCAGCACAGTCCTGCCACCAAATCTAACTACCTACTACCTTCTGCATCTACCTTATTGTTGTCTTCCATTCTATTACCTTAATTGATCCATGCTTTCTACTTAAAACCTCTCTTGAAAACTTAAGGGCATGACTTTAACAGGTTTCACACTTCAATGGATTATTTTCATCAACATACAAATATACTGTTATTTCTCCTATCTTAAAAAAAAAAAAAATTTTCTCTTGATCTAACCTCCTATGTGGGTTACTGTCCCATTTCTTTATTTCCCCTTTGAAGCAAAACTCCTCAAAAGAGTCATCTCCATTTCTCCAGTTTGTCTTCTCTCATTCTCTTAAACCCATTTCAGTCAGGATTTTGCCCCCATAACTTCACTAAAACTGCTTTCATCAGGGTCACCAAATGACTTCCGTGTTATTAAATTCAGTGGTCACTTCAAGGAAACTCTTGCTTCTTGACATATATATTCTTCACTTGAATTTGAGAACACCATTCTTACCTGGTCTCATTGGTTGGTCCATCTCAGTTTCCTTTGCTGATACCTCCTCCTCTTCTTTTTGACTTCTTTATTAGTTCTCTTCTCTACATTTACTTTCTTGATGAGCTTTTCCAGTCTCATGGTTTCAAATATCATGTGTTTGAGGAATCTCAGACTTAGATTTCCATTCCAGGTTTCTCCTCAGCTTGAGATTTCTACTTTCAATTTCCTTTTAAACATCTTTTGAATGATCTTGCCCAAATCTCCTCTATCTACAGCCCTCCCAATCCTAGTCAATGGTGGCCTTATACTTCTAGAAGGTTGGCGTAATCCTTAACTTATTTCCTTCTCTTGTACTCCATAATCAGTCTTTTTGCAAAATATATACAGAATCTGACCACATCTCAACCTGATTTGATTCATTGTCCTCTCTTGCCCGAATACTCTTAGCCAATAACTAGGTGTCCCTGATTCTCCCTTTCCCCCAGTCCGTACAGTCTCTTCACTGTGTTATCACAGGATAATCCTTTTGAATAAATTACTCCTCTGCTCAATACCCAGTAAGGGTTTGTGGTTTCATTATGATTAAAAACCCCATGTCTTTAGAGGCCTACAAGGTCTTACATGATCTTTGTCTCTCCCCTAACTTCACCTCAGCAGCGTTTCCCTTTGTTCGTTGTGTTCGAGCTACACTAGCCTTCTTGCTGTACCTCAGACATGTCACTCATTTCCCCGCCTTAGTTGCTCTAGCAGTTCCCTCTGACTAGAAGTCACCTACCAGATAATACGATAATCTCCCTCATATCCTTCAAGTCTTAACCTTCTTAATGAGACCTACCCTAACCACCCTATTTAATTATGCAGCCTGTCTCCCCTCCCAGTCACTTCCCTAACAGGGACTATTTATTTACTTATTTATTTGGTTAGTTTTTCTGTCTCCCTCCAATCCACCATCCTCAATCATAAAGTTTCATGTTGTCAGCGACCTTTGTGGTGTTCACTGATGTAGTATCCCAAGCACCTAGAATAGTGCCAGGCATATAATAGGCACTCAGTAAATATTTGGTGAATTTGAACTTTTGCTTTTAATAATTACTAATATTTTTCTGGCCACATAAATGGAAAAGTAATTTGGGGGACATGGTATTGATGGATTTAAAGCATCCAGAATTGAAGTCAATTAGCAGTAGAAAATTTTAGATCATATATTTTGTATATTATGATATACTGTGTTATTTATACTGTATTATAAAAATAGGGAAGCAGTCCTGTTGTATTTTTCACACACACACATGCATGCACGCACACACGCACATGCCCTGTTTCAGTTTCCTCTTGTATAAGTCAGTGGACCCAAGTAAGGGAATTAGAAGTAAAGATGCTCATTTTACATTTGAAGTCTTTGTTTTTCCTGATTTTCCTGAAATAAAATTAGAAATATTTTTTTTCTACTTTGGACTTCAAAGTGTTTTTTTTCCCCCCTTTATTCAGAAATCTCTACCCCAAATTTGCATCACCCTGGGCATCTTCACCATGTCGACCTCAAGACATAGGTAGGAGAATCTATTTGTGTTTAGACCTTTTAAAAAGATATTTATAACTGAGAATCAGTTAATAAGGCTTTTTTCATTTTATTATCCAGACTTCCATGTTCCATCTGAGTACTTAACGAACATTCACATTAGGGATAAGGTGAGTGTAGTTTATTATTTTACTTAGTCAGCATGAATTTATCTATTTTTCAGGTGCCGTTTTTCAGTTCAGACAGCATAATATTTTTGAAGTAATTAACAGTGGTCTTAGGGGTATGCTTTCGTATGTCCATGATAAACTGTTAAATGTTAAACATTAGATAACATTGTTAAACAGAGTTAGGACTGGTAAAATATTTCTTATAGTTAAATAACAGGCTGTCACTGTAACCACAGTTGATGAGAATAAACTAACCTGGAAATTTTGATATTTTATTACCTTACCAGTGAGAAAGATTTTCCTTTACAGATATTATAGATACAATATTTATAATGGAAATACATATATATTTAAAAATGATTTATGACCTTTGGTGATTTTTCTGTATTTTTTTCCATTCATTTAACTAGCTATAAATTGTAGTTTTAAGTAATTATTAACAACAGATTACACCTTTAATCTGTCTCTTTTTATTCTAAGAAAATGGTAAACACTTTTTGCTTTAGGGGAAAGAACTGAGTTCATTTCTTTTAGGGAAAAAATGCATAATGGTATCTAAATTTTAGCCATGCAAAAGGATATAATTTAGTGAAAAAATGTGTTATGTTTATAAATATATATATAACAGTGTTCTGAGTCTGTGCCATACAGTTGTGTGATCAAATGGATGTTGATGTTGTCGACAAGCAAGTAAAGGATATCTTTCTCAATATGTCTTTTTGTACTTGAGTAAACGGAAGGCAAGAAAAGAAGTATAAGATGGGGCTTGTGTCTTCTATTTGTGGATTGTGTGATTTGCTGCCACCTCCACTGTAGAGCTCTTTTGCTCCAATTACTTCGGTGTTCCAGAACCTTTTCTTAGGCCAATTTGAGAAATACTAATTTAGGAGAATGTGTTGCATTGAGGACTGCTGCCTGAATTGGAATTACATGAATGGAGAGAAAAATTACGTTCTGAGAATGTGCAATAGCCAAATAAACATTTAGATATAGGTAAAGAGATAAAAATGTGTTTGTTCTGGGAAGCTTTTAAAGTTTATTTTAATGTGAGAACTTGAACTGTTGAACTCACCTATATGTTATAGTTTAGTAGGCAGTTTAGGTTTCTACCTTGTGGAGGGAAATGTAAGGCAGTCATCTTTCAGTCATCCTTTTAAACAAAGAGCCATCTCTTCATGATTTTTGTATTGACCATCTGTGATTTGCTGAAAACATACAACCAACTGATTTGTGAATCACTGTCAGCTGTAGATTTAGGTAACATTTCTTATAAGCTTTGTATTTGGTATTTATTCTACAAGGTGCTTTCGTATACTTTCACTCATTTAATTTCATTTACTTGCTTAGTAAACTCTTGTAGGTGTCATTGTCCACATTTTGCAATTAAAGTTCGTACACGTTAAATCATTTGGACATGGTCATATTAATAGGTAATAGAACTCGGACTTGAATACAAGTCCTTGATCTCTGAGCACAATGTTCTAGTATTGTTGCTACAGTGGGTGTTAATAAATCCTTGGAGTGAGGTAGTGGACAAATTGGTCCTGCTTGGAAGTTTTTGTTCAGCTTTTTTCCCAATTAGTATATCTTACAGATGTACCAGAAATGAGGAAATTCCCTTTTAGAAAATTGTAACTACCTATCTGTGTAATCATATAACATTTATCTGCTACAAAGTAAAGTTTCTGTTTATCTCTCCATTTTTACTTTAGTGGTAGCAATTATATATTAGTATTTTCAAATTTGTTTTACATTTCAGAATAATTTATTTTTCTTTTTCAGCTGGCTGCAATAAAACTTGGCCGATATGGAGAAGATCTTCTCTTCTATCTCTATTACATGAATGGAGGAGACGTATTACAACTTTTAGCTGCAGTAGAGCTGTATGTTCAAAGTATTTTAATCACTTTTGTATTATAGTGGATCTTGACTGTGCTGAAAACTTTTTTAAAGTAATGGTGACTGCAGTTTTTTTTTAAGTCGAAATATTCTCCATCAAGAAATTTGTTTATTTTTACATTTAGTAAGATAAATTTAATTTAGATTAAGACCATATGTTACCATGGCTTCATAATCACTGTATACATAAAAAAGAATTTCCAACTTGCTGCTGAATTTGTAAGAAGACAGAATAAACTTGACTCATGGATTTGGTGAATCTAATTTTTGTAAATATATGAATTATAAGATATGATTCATGACTGTGGTTCTTCCTCTTTATTAGAACTGTATATGTTAATCAGATACTGAATTTCATCATTTCATAAGCATCTATTATGTATTACATAGGCAATGTACCATGCATATTTGTTGTGTGTTTTGAAGTGCTGATAAAATAAAGTCCACATTCATTATCAGCAGCCTGTTGGCCAGTTTAAATAGAAATTAGTGTAAAGAAGTTGGTTCGTTGACTTTTTTCCTGAGCATTTCTGTTTTTACCTGATGTTTTAAAAATAAAAATTTTCTGTCATTTCTCATAGGTCCAATTGGTAACATGTTTTGTTGCCAATAGACTATTCCATTTACTATAGAGTGAACTGTTATGATTTGGAGACCTTTTCTCAGATTTAAGTATTTTGTAGTATTCCTAATAACATTTCTATAAATGGCCTTGGATCAGATGCTTTAAAATGTAAAAATCACTGTGTTGATAATGAATTGTTTTGTTTTTGATTTCTCAATTGAGAGGATTTATTTTTTTGTTTTCTCCCTTGTTTTCCCCTCATTTTTGTAAGATAGAGATTATTACCTGTTCCTATTAATTTATTTGTAAGTAAATAAATTCATTCAGTCATTCATCCATCTATCACTGGCAGTTCTGTTTCATATCTTATTTATGTCTTGAAAACTACCTCATTGTGTTGGTAGGAAAGTGTTATTTACGTGGAGGCTTATTTTTGTGGGACATTTACCTCCTTTGTATGTTACTTCCCCAGTTTACAAGTGGTGTAACTCCTCATTGATTCTTGCATGCATTCTAATAGATGTCCTCCTCTTAGCTTTTGAGAATTTAGGATCAATGAGATTTGAATAAAAAATAAAATAATAATTCATTATAATTTTCAAATATTCTATTTTCAAGATAGTTATAAAATTATGTAAATTTAAATAGTTAATTCACATAGACTTTGTATTTAGTTCCTTGACAAATAATATAAATAGTTGGGGGTTTTGTTTATTAAATATCTCAATTTCTTTTGATTGTTAAGAACAGCAAGAAAGGAGTGAAGTTTCTGGAACATACTGTACCTTTTAGTTGGTCTGCCTAAGTTTTTATCACGTTGCTTATAGAACTTTTAAAATCTAATTTTGTTTGTATAAAGCATTTCTTCAATTAAATAAAAGTGTGTGTTAGTGTGCTTTCTGGACAAATTAAGATACTATTTTTATTGCAATAGGGTTGTATTTAATAACAATAAAAGAGTCAGGAAGCATGTATTTTACGTGTAATTTTTTTCTGAGAAAAGTTTTACAAAACATAGAAAATGTTTGATGTGAGCCACGAGAAAAATTAATTATCTTTTTCTTTTAAAAATTGAAGTTTTAACCGTGATTGGAGATACCACAAAGAAGAACGAGTATGGATTACCAGGGCACCAGGCATGGAGCCAACAATGAAAACCAATACATACGAGAGGGGAACATATTACTTCTTTGACTGTCTTAACTGGAGGAAAGTAGCTAAGGTATATTTTTTTCCGCGTGCAAATGTATAAATCTAGACTTTAAAAAAGAATTTTATCTGTTTATCTGTTTATATGTGCCAATATATTCATTCCAATAATGTACCAGATAATTGCTAAGTCTTTTGTCGCAATCTCCTTGGCTTGACACTTTCAGGAGAGTGTCTAGAAATGCTTCATTTTACTAATAGTTAAAAAAATATTGAACTTGGTAAGAGATTTTATAATTTTGCACAAGCCTTGGTAACATTTGAAATATTTTTGTGTCTGCTGAGTTGTAAAATAAAGATAACCTCTTGCAATCCCAATCATGTATTTTTATATTTTTGTTACTTTAAATTAAGCAGGTATGAAATTTTCCTAATAACAATTTATAAACGAGCTTTTTACGCTTGTACTCATTGCAGAAAAGATAGCTGAATTTTTATTTGCTAGTCATTTTAAGAAAAAAAATCACAAACATTGTCCATGACTATTTCTGTGACTATTATGCTAAATATTGGGGAGAAATGGGCTGTGGGAAAAAGTTGATTGTTTTGTTTCATTTTGGTTTTGCAGTTTTTTCTCATAAAAACGCCTTTCTGACTGTCTCATATGCAAAATTCCTATCAGTGTCAATGCATATTTTGTATTTTTATTTACTACCTTGTGTGTACTTAGTCTACTTAGTAGAGAACACAACCCACATTGTCTGATTTCACAACTCCAAGATTTCTCTGAATGCATTTTCCATCAATGATTCTTAGGATTTTAAATTAAAGAGTTAGTTTTGTGAGTTTTTTTGTTGTTGTTGTTCTTTTTGTTCTTTAAGAGACAGAGTCTTGTTCTGTCACCCAGGATGGGTGTATAGCTCACTGTAATCTGGAACTCCTGGGCTCAAGTGATCCTCCCGCCTCAGCCTCCTGAGTAAGGACTACAGGCGCGTGGCACCCCGCCTGGCTAATTCTGGTTTTTATTTTTTTGTAGAGATGGGTTCTCACTTTGTTGCCCATGCTGGTCTCAAACTCCTAGCCTCAAGCTATCCTCCTGCCTTGGCCTCCTAAATTGTTGCAATTATAGGCATGAGCCACCGGGCCCAGCCTTAAATCTTTTTTATTATTATTACTATTATTATTATCATTATTATTATTTTTTGGTGTTTTTCAATGATAAATGTCATTACTTCTCAGACTAAGTCCATATACTATATACTGTATTTGAGTTATTTTAATCTAATTGATATGAACATCTTGTTCTCACAAAGAATATTCATGATTTAATCTTTTAAACAGAAATAATTACCTTAATTAAAAACAGTACATGAGACCTGTGTAAGACTTGTGTATGTTAACTGCTCTTTAAGAAGTATGATATAGTAGAAAGCTGTAGCCTTTGTATCATTGATTTGAATTTAACTCCTGTTTCTGTTATGCTTTCACCTTGTATGAGTTTTCTTTCCATGCCTGTTTTCTTTTTTTGTAAAATTGAGATTATATTTTCCCCTAGTTTATCATGAAGATTAAGTGAGATTATACACACACACGTACTGAGTACAGTGCTTGGCACATACTGGGTACTTGATATATGGTAGCTTTTGCTGTTGTTTTTATCATTGTTATTACTACTATTCTTCCAAAGATGGAAGAACTATAACTGATTGTTGTTAGGTCATGTCATTGGTTTTCAAACTTTAGCTTGCATCAGAATTACCTGGAGAATTTGTTAAAATACAAATTGCTGGGCTTATACATACTCCCTTGTTTCTGATGTAGTAAGTCTATGGGTGGGGTCTGGTCATTTGCATTTTTTAACAGCTCCAAGTGATGCCAATGATCATGCTGGTCCTGGTCCAGGGCCACATTTTAAGAGCCTCTGGATTGAGTGATGCTATAGGAGAGAAAAAATATCTTTGGAGGGGGAAAATTCTATTAGTAAATTGTTGAAGTTTTCTCCATTCAGTTTGAAGCTTTCGCTCAATAGGATTGTAAATAATTCCAAGATTATATATGCAGAAAGGGATAGATATTTCCAGTAGTTACATAATTTTAGTTAAATTTTAGTTGGATATATGTGTGAGGAAATCAATTTATGTGAGAAAGACTGTTTTTCAGAATTAAGTTCTCTCTATAAGGTTAAATATTCAGAAAAAACTTAAACATTAATATAGGACTCCTTTGCTTTCCCACAAAAGCAGTTTCTCACTCGGGTAAATGTCCTTTTAAAGAAAATTGTATCTATCTAAAATATATGTTAAATATATATAGTGTATATGTAAAATAATTTTGCCCAGTTTTACCTGATATCTCCTATACAGTTGAGCTTTTGTCTTAACCTTTACATTTAAAAATTTTAGCTGTGAACAGAAAATGAAATTTGAGAAATAATTATGTTATTTCCTAAGAAATTTCTCTTAAGGTAACAATTTGCTGGCCCCTTGCACTGATATTCTTCAAAATTATTTTCATAGTAATGCGAACAAACAGAATTGTTGATCTCTGTCAGATACTAATAAACAGCTCACTCTTGGTTATATTAAAATACAAATCCATGAACTAAAATTTTAAGTTGTATTACATTCACAGATTAAATTTTTCACAGCGGCTTTTTTTTAAAGGATGTGTTTAGTGCTTTCCCAGAAATTTCATAAGGAATTAAGAAATTTTGGTTCTATTCATAAGTATTATTATTAATAGACTTCATCAGATTATACAAAATGTATTAATATGTCATGTCCCAAGTTAACTTATGAGTCCCCATTTGTAAAGTGGATGTGGTGTACTATTCACAGATAAAGAGCATATATTAAATAGGTTCGAGTCATTGTGAGAAGTCTGCAGTTTTAAGTAATAGCTGATTTTACGGTGTCATTGAAAGGTTTCAAGCTGACCTAGACCATAATCCTGGTCTCCATTTATAATACTTTATATGAGCTGCTTTTTTTCCCCCCAAATTAATATTTTCAAAGAATTATAATATTAAGTGAGAGATAAATCGTAAGTATTTCTTATCCCCTAAAAATTTCTTGTGACCCTGAGTTCTAGGATCTAATCCATTATTTATCTACAGTATTTCCTATAATTCAATGATTTATGTACCTGAAAATTCTGATACTATATTTTGCTTATCCTCCCCTTTTAGATAAACCTTAACTTTTTTAGCAGGCTATGTTGTCCCGCATAATTTTGCTAGAATTACTCCTATCCCATTAATTTAAAATCTGTGGCAATTAAGATCTTAAATGCCTAAAATTTTTAAAATAATTTCTTCCACAATGAATTTTTAAGTGACAGAGGCTGCCTTATTACCAGGAGGTTTCTCAAAATAGAAACTTAAAAATTTAAGAATTCTTTTAGCCTAACTTCAACTTTTGGGTCTAACAGGATTTCTAATGCTTAGGATTTTTTTTATATCACTGTCTGATATAAATGTGATGTTTTTTTCATTAACTTCACTGGTACGTATTAGCACACCTTTATACTTTAATTAGCAATATGTGCTTTTCTTTAATTATTTCGAATAACTGTATTTAAGGTAGTTTGCCACTTCCTTCTTAAAATTTAAATTAATATGGATTTATTTTACACATTGAGCATCCCTAAACCAAAATGCTCCAAAATCTGAAAAATCTTTGAGACATGTCATCACAAGTAGAAAATTCCACACCCGACACCTTTACTTTTTGATGATTCAGGGTACACACACTTTGTTTTATGCACAAAATGACTAAAAATATTGTATAAAATAGCCTTCAGGATATGTGTATAAGGTATATATGAAACATAAATGAATTTCATGTTCAGACTTGGGTCCTGTTGCCAAGAATGTCTCATTATGTATATGCAAATATTCCAAAATCTGAAAAAATCCAAGATCTGAAACACTTCTGCTCCCACACATTTCAGATGAGGGATACTCAATCTGTAGGTAAGAGAAAGCTGACATTTCTTGAGAATTTGAGAATATATTCCAGTAGTGTATGTTTCTCTATGTAACTAGATCAGTGATGACTTAATGTTTTTGTAATAATAATTTTTATTATCTTAATCCAGTGCATAATTTCAATTTTGCTGGAATTGTGAAGTAACCTTTTGAGAATACATAGCCTAATTTTATTAATAGAAAAAAAACTAAGGCCTTAAAAAGTTGTTTTAAAAGTATTTAGTACTTCTTTCTAGTCTTTTAAAACATTACACTATAACCTAAAAGTTCCTTTTTCCCTCAAAAGCAAATATATACATAATTTCTAGTATATAATTTGAAAATATTAGAAAAGTAAGTATTCTGTTCCCAAAATAAGTGAAGAAAGCTAGTGTTTATTAGTTCATCAGATGTTAATTACACATTTGCCATGGGCATGGCACTATTCTAAGCTGTAGGTAGTGGTATACAGAGTAGACACACTCGCTCCTGTACACAAGGGTGTACATGTATGTGGTATGTGCATACATATAACGAACATGTTAAAGATGTTACCAACAGTCAAGTTAAAGTTAGGGGACAAAGAAAGTTGTAAGTTTTATGTATTTTAAGAAGATTAAAAATAAAGAGTAAGGAGTAAAAAAGATGAACACAATGGAAGACAAAAGTCTGACCTATGTAATTTCTAAATCTCTGATATATAATAATTCTTGAAGATTTTTTTAATTACCATATTAAGATATTTTTGCTCCTTAGGTTTAAACTGATCTTTTTTGAGTATGTAGGGGAAAAATATGTATATAGATGGAAGTTAATCTAGTTTAAATTCTAATACAATATAGTTCACCAACGTGAATAAAATTTTAGTTTAACTTAGTGGTGCTTATCGTTTGTCAAAGTTACAGATAGATCCTATAATTATACATTTTGGAAACAAAGATGCCAATTTTAATTTTAAAACAATGACATAGCAAAAAAATATTTTCTTCACTAATTCAGATATTCAGCTTCAGCCAAACAATAAAATTCTTTTCATTCTTATATAGGGTTAGGGAAAGGGAAGAGTGGTAGCAGCACAATGGATTATGGGGGATATCATGGTGGTAGTGGTGATTCTGTTGTTTGCTAGTTTTTACTGATAAGCAAATAACCTGTGCCTTAATTACTCTCAGTCTTATGAAGAGGACCTTTTTAAGCCGTACCTTCTTTATAAACTTTTGGCAGGGAACTGAATTTTTTCAACATTTCTGGATTAGGGTGTAATGAATTAAATACATGTTTTGGGTCTTGGGCTAAATATAAATATATTAAGAACAATGTGTTAACTAGAAAAGACACAGGCTTTGATGTCACGTGGGTCAGGATCCTAACCCCAGGTGTGCCACTTACTGTATAATTCAGACAAGTTACTTGTAAACCTCATTTTCTTCAGGTGCACAATGAAAATAATGATATCCACTTTACACAGTTATTATAAAGATCAGAATAAAATTAGTTGTGTCTCCAGCTTTGACACATATTAGGCGTTCAGTAAATTATACCTGTTAGGTTGGTAATTGTTTACTGTCTTTAAATTTTAAATACTTGGTTCTATATCTCAAAGTTTGATCAGTGTGGCCTTGCTTTTCATTTTAACTTAATAATGGAAATTTTTATTTAATT
Organism: Lepilemur ruficaudatus; assembly: GCA_963574885.1. Classification (NCBI taxonomy): domain Eukaryota; kingdom Metazoa; phylum Chordata; class Mammalia; order Primates; family Lepilemuridae; genus Lepilemur; species Lepilemur ruficaudatus. Next base: position 10,757 of record CAUYRT010106054.1, on the reverse strand, counting down.
TAATAATGGAATCATCCATTATGGGATCAGTTTGAAACCAGACATATAAGGTAAAATATGTTAACCATGGTTGTTAATGTCACTTGTTAGTTTAATCTTGAATATATAATACATATTAAGGTTCATAATCCTTTAAATGGGATTGTACAGTGATAGTTTGTGGTACTTAAATTCAGATTGCAGAATTGGTAATTTTAGAGCCTCTTGCTTAATGGGGTTGCACAGCACGTTTTTTTGTTTGGATTTTTTTAGTGCACATAATTATATTCTGCACCTCTATACTTGATTTTGGGAGGAAATATGAAAAAATTACTTCAACATTCTTAAAATTTTAAAACCCATGAAGTTAATAAATATTTTGAAAGTTTGATTAAAATTAATATGAGCTATCTAGTTAGTCTTAAAATGTTCCTATGGCAAAACCACTGTACAGTTTTAGATAGCAGTTGATTTCTATTTAAGTCAGAGTTTGGAGTTTGTGAAATGGGAAGTCTGGCAGTATACGTTTCAAAGTTCAATGTCTTCCTCAGATTTTAATGAGGTTAGAATAACTTTATATGTTTGCTTTTTTAAAAAACAAGTGTGCTAAAGACAAATTGGAAGATTCTTTCTAAACTTTCTCATGGACAAAAAGTAAATTTTAGATTTCGTATATTTCTTTGAAGGGTAGTTTATCTTAAAGATCCGATAATTCTCAGTGATTTAGAGATACAGTAACTGTCCCCCCCCCCCCCGCGCTTTATTTTTTTAGTAAAATACACAGAAATAAGAGGCCTTAGGCCTGGGGCCAGGTGTAGGGGGACACAGGCTTTCAGTGTCAGATGTAAATGAGTAGTGTCTTGACTTACACATAGAAAGTCTCTCCTTAGTTTTGTACTTACTGGTTTGAAACTACAGTATGTTATTTTTCTTTAAGCTGTGTTTTACTTAGAGGAAAGAGCTGGTATATCTGTTAATTAATGTTAATTCATATATATGTACACATAGGTATTTTGTTAGTAAAGTATATTTTGACAAAATTTTGAGATCAAAAGGACAGGAAACCATCTAAATTCTTGAATTTGTTTTTGTAGGAGTTCCATCTGGAATATGACAAATTAGAAGAACGGCCTCACCTGCCATCCACCTTCAACTACAACCCTGCTCAGCAAGCCTTCTAAAAAGACTTCCCTTTTCTTGGGGTATGGCTGTCTCAGCACAATACTCAACATAACTGCAGAACTGATGTGGCTCAGGCACCCTGGTTTTAATTCCTTGAGGATCTGGCAATTGGCTTATGCAAAGGGTCACCATTTGAGGTCCTGCCTTACTAATTATGTGCTGCCCAACAACTAAATTTGTAATTTGTTTTTCTCTAGTTCGAGCAGGGTCTGAATTTTTTCATTTATTTTCTTTTTTGCCAGCAGACAGACGTGGGTCTGTAAAGACAAGCAAGTACACTGACAGAAGTTTACCATTTAATTTCTAAAATGTAAAAAGAAAACCCACAAAAGACTCAACCAAATTAGACCACAAAATTTGCATTGTTCATTGTAGCACTATTGGTAATAAAATAACAAATGTTTGTGCATTTTTATGTGAAGATCCTTCTCGTATTTCATTTGGAAAGATGAGCAAGGTCTGCTTACTTCATTTTACTTCCCCTTCTGTTTTTGAAAGGCAGTTTCGCCAAGCTTAACACAAGAATATCTGACTGTTTAGATGAAAGATATTGCCACAATCTCTGGATGGTTTTCCAGGGTTGTGCTATTACTGAGCTTCATCTTTCCAGAATGAGCAAAACACTGTCCAGTCTTTGTTACGATTTTGTAATAAATGTGTACATTTTTTTTAAATTTTTGGACATCACATGAATAAAGGTATGTATGTACGAATGTGTATATATTATATATATGACATCTATTTTGGAAAATGTTTGCCCTGCTGTACCTCATTTTTAGGAGGTGTGCATGGATGCAATATATGAAAATGGGACATTCTGGAACTGCTGGTCAGGGGACTTTGTCGCCCTGTGCACTAAAGGGCCAGATTTTCAGCAGCCAAGGACATCCATACCCAAGTGAATGTGATGGGACTTAAAGAAGTGAACTGAGACAATTCACTCTGGCTGTTTGAACAGCAGCGTTTCATAGGAAGAGAAAAAAAGATCAATCTTGTATTTTCTGACCACATAAAGGCTTCTTCTCTTTGTAATAAAGTAGAAAAGCTCTCCTCACTGCAGTGTTGACTTTGATTTGAAATTGTGAAATTATTTCTTCAACATGAAAAATAGAGGAAAAAACTGAAGTTTTATAGATATCAAACTGAATGGTGTGAGTAAAATGTCTTTTTCAGCTTTTGACAATTCAATGGAAAAATAGTGAATCATTTCACTTGTAGGTTAAATATGTAGACAGTATTAACCAGATAAAACTATTTTTAAATGGATTATGGCAGCATTAGAAATGAAACATTCTGAACACTACTGGGCCCCCATCAAAATATTTTTCTTTGAGAAATTTCTTGAAAGACCTTTCAGATTTATTTTTAAGACATAATATGCAAATTAAGGTAAGCCAAAAGGTGGAGTGGGGTAGACGGTACCTTCAGTTTGCTGGCCTGGACATCTCTTATTAACAAGTTTATGGATTCTTTTCCCATCTCAATACAAATAATGTATTTAAAAATATCTGAAGACTCAAGCTACCAAAGCAAAACTAGAGGTAGAAAGTAGAAAAAAGGCAATGAGTTTTGATTCTTAAAATTTTTATTTTTAACCTATTTTTCTATCAAGGATGAAAGTTTGTTGACATTTACCAAATCATGTTTGAAAATGAAATATTTATGACATTGCTGTGTTTATGTATCAGAAATATAAAATGGCTTAAAATTTACCTTTTTCTATATATTTTGAGATAAGAGAAACTGACATAAAAAATCAGGATTTTTAATCTTTCAAAATAAACCAAAGCATCTTCTCAGTAGGAAAGATAGTACTTATGTAACTACAGTTTTAACTGCTGTGCAAAAAACCTTCACAGAACACTATACCATATTTGCAATAAGTCAGAGTCAAATTCTAGAAATCAATTTTTTAAAAAACAGATTACATTTGTTCTCTAATAATTCACTTTGTAAAGTGAAATGGATGGGAAGAAAAAAGACAGTAGATGGGGATCTTTATTCTTATGAATACAAACATAACAATATAAAGTTTCAGCTGAAGCATGATCTTGATTGTTACTGTATGAATGACTCAGAAAAACAATATAGCTCATATCCAGTGGTTTGTTTTCTTGGCTCTAATTTTTTTTTTTTTTAAATGCCACATATGGAGTTTTTAAGTGCATACTTTTCCACTTTTCTGAGGTTTTTAATCCTGGATCATCAAAATGAAGAAACTCTTACATGTTAACCAACTTTTTATAACTTTGTTAATATCAGAAGTTACCATGCCCTTGACTTCAAAATACAAATTTAAAAATTCTTTTTGAAATCTTTAATACACTACAATAACCTCTTTAACAGTTACATTCTTTGATTTTATAACTTGTGGTTATATGTGTACAGAAGTTGACCTAAAGTAATTTTATTTCACATTTTCGTTCTAAGGTTTAATTCTGTTAATTCTCCCCTATATAGCTAGTGAAATAGATGTGTACACTATGTTAAATAAATGTTTAGCTTAAACTGTAATTGGCTTTCTGGGAACAAAAGCTATTTAGTTACAAAGGGAAGTCCTTTTAATCTATTTGATTGCAAATATATTTGTGCTTCCTGGGGTGATACTATAATTTATATGATAAAACTATTTTCAGAGAATTTTCACTGCACGAAAAAATTTCCTTATAATAAATTTTAAGAACTAAAAACTTAAATTCTTATATATAAAGCTAATCACTTAATTGGTCTTTTCCTTTCTGCCACTGATATTGGGACATAGCAGGTGCTTGATAAATACTTGTTGATTGAATGGTAAAAGTTGATATTCCAATTTGAAAATAAAATGTACAAATTAAAGTATGAGCTTTGAGATAATTTACTATCTTTTGCTGTAATTTCATTTTTCACAATTTTTTTAAAGCATTTCAGTTAACTCACAAATTTCAAAATTGTCAACTCTACCCTTTCTAGTTGATCCTTCTCTGAATCCTTTTTCATTCACAAACTAGATCTGCCATTGCTCATAAAATATGTTGCATCTGAGCATGGCTATAAAGGAGGATTCACTTCATTTAACTTAGATTTGCTTAATAGCATCAAGTCTGCAAAAATAGTTGCTGAAAACCTAAACAAATGTGTATGGAAATAAAGAGGATGTCTGTATTAAATATTTTTTACCATGATTTATCTATGTGTTAACAAAGATGACCTAGAGATGCCTACTAACTTGGTTCCATTAAAATAGTCTCTGGCGAATGAGAAGAGCCAGACATTGAGATGTCTTTATTTTCTAAAAGCTAGATTCTAATGGCAGGTCACAAGGCTCTTTCCTTGCCACTGGCATTACCAGTGTCTTGGGTCATACCATGACAGATCTGGGAGATGAAGGAAATAAACACATTGAAAGTCAAAATTGGGATCTACATCTAACCCAGTAGTTTGGTGTGCTGAGTTGAATCAAAAAGAGTATGTTGAATCAAGATAATTATTTAGTTTTGCACTTTGGTTGGTAAAAGTAGAAGAATAAATAACGGAGGGTGGATATAACATGGCTTAAGAGTGGTTCGTATGTAGGTTAACATAAACTGTGGTTCTGTTGCCAAAAATATTAATGTAATCTTCAGCTACAGAGAGAAGTATAGCGCTCAGAACAAGATAGGAAGCCCACTATCTTGAAGTAGTCACTATTTGAAGTAGTCACATCACACGTCTGAAATGTCAGTTCCCATTTGAATGCCCTATTTTAAGAGCTGCCATGTCTGTGGCAGGCAGAGGGGAGGGAGACGTGCGATGCCTTATAGCTGCCAAGCAATGTACTGTGTGTTCTTACATACATTTGTTAGATCCTGTCTGAATAACATCATGATATATGGCCTTGCTTCAGCAGCACATACATTAAAATTGAAGAATAACTTCATGAGGTAGATTTTAGTGTCCCCATCTTACAATATTAAGTGTCATACAAAACAAGAAGGAAGTAGGAATAAAACATTGGAAACATGGTATTTGTCTTCAACTATCAAATTTAGGAGCTGGTGAAAGGCAAATTGAGTTCATTTGTGTGACTGAAGAGCAGAACTAAGACCAATAAAAGATTTCAGTGCAATAATGAAACGTAACTGAGGTAATTAAGATTTTCAAATGAGTTGCTTTGTGAGGCAATAGATTGAACCTCATAGAACATAACCTGACAGTGTTCTGTGCACGAGGTAAGGAGTTGAACTAAATGTCTTAATGTTCCTGTGGTTCATTGAAAAAATGCTAAAGGAAGTAGAACAATTACTGTATTTCAGCAAGTCTAACTGTCAACAATTGTAAGGTATACCATTTTGTACAACTAAGGAAGAAAAAGTATATGATAAGCTACCAATTGCAAAATTCATCCCAATTTTAAAGATGTTATGTCAGGAAATAATGTGCTTCTTAAAATTGATGAGATGTAGATCTCAGAGAAGAGACAACTGAAGAACAACTAAAGGGAGATGTGACAACTGTTTTCAAATACAGGAAAGATTTAAATGAGGAAAAGGGCAAGTCTCAAACCAAGTGGGAGAAGTTGAATGACTAAGATTTTGGTTCTACAATAAGTTGCTGTCCCACAGTAGTAGCTCCTTCATCAAGTAAGGATTCTATCAATAAAAATATTCAAGCAGAAACTGGATGACCATCGTAATTGCTATTAACAAGACTGACTTTTTGAATAAAAAGTTGGATTTGATAACTTCCAGGCCTCTTCTCAGCTCTTTAAGATGTTATCCTTTTCTTGGTTGAAGTTGGGGACTCATATCATCAGGGTTAAAAGTATATACTTAAAGCATTGACCTTTAAATATATACCTAAAGATGTGCTGTTCTGTGAATTGTAGATAAGTTTACTTAAAATTACTACAATATCTGTGGAAAGAAAATTAAATCAAAAAATTATAAAAGGCAACTTTATTCATCTTACCTGTTGTGTTTTCTTTTGACATTAGGAACAGGAACATAAAATATTAATAAAGCACAACAAATAATAAATCATATGTATGTGTATATTCACCAGATTTATGTATTTTAGACCTATATTCAAAGGAGGAAAGAGACTGTTTTTGGTAAGTTTTGAGATAAATGTTTAGCCTGAAATCATATATTGCATTAGTGTGCAATCCTGTTTTCTGCTACAGTAGAGATCACACAAGTTAGATTGAGCAATATTCCTATTATATAAAAAAATCGTCCATTAAATTTAATGTGTAAAAGGCTCAATTAGGATTGAGATAGCTACAGGGACCCACCAAAGTCAAAGTTATCCTCTAGTTAGGTAATTATCAAACTAATGTGCATAAGAATTATCTGGGAAGTGTATTAATAATGTCCATTTTAAGCCCCATCTTCAAACATTCTGATTTTCAAATGTTTGAGGAGAGGCCAGGAATATGTACTTTGGCAAATACCACAGTCATTTCTGAAGAGACTGAAACTACCAATCACACTTAAACTATAATTTGCCTACTGTACAAGTACTAACTAGAATAAAACCTTAAATTCTGATGAAATCCCACTAAGTTCATCTTCCAGTTAATCTTGGGATGATTTTGTATGTATCAGGCATATTCATTTACTTTTTCTTGTGTCATCCAATGTTCTAGTGCAAAAACCATGCTATTAAAATAGTATTTATTAGGAGAACAGCTGAATCCATTTTCAAGTATATAACAGCAAAGATACTTTTGCTTCAGCAAATATTTTCTGGGAATATTTTTGCTAGATCTTGGACTTCCACTTCAATTTGTATGTGTAAGAACTGCTAATGGCAATTACATGCATTATCAATTACATGTACATTAATTGAAAGGTTTTTTTAATCCAGTTATCTGGTTGTGTAAATACTATGAAAAGATTTTAATGATACATTTCCATCATAAGATAGGGCTCTTTAGAAAGCTAATCATTTCCATATGTTTATCATACAGGTTTTCTTTCAATCATTTAAATGCCTTCTTGAAAATGACTCTTGAAAATGTCATAAAATTCACAAGGTTCTAATGGTTAATTTCCTATCTCTTTTGAAAATGCAAATTATTGCGTAGTCAAGTAGCACATGATCACCAGTTACACATGGTAGAATAGCTCATAAACTCTTGTACATAGCAAAACCAGTTTTTCATTCTTAATTAGATTCATTTTAGTTTTCATTTCCAGGCTTGATAGGGACCTATCATACCGTAAATATTTTGACATCTTAGAAAAGGTGAAATAAAACTGGCTTTATACCAAAAGTGTTATTTCCTTTAAACAATAATAATTGAGGGAGGGTACCAGCTAGCTGAGGAAAACAAACAATTCTTTACTATGAATCAGAGATGGTCTCTAATTTGCATAAGCATTTCCTAAAATGTAATATTTTGGTAATTTTCCTTTTTTTTTTTTTTTGCCATGACATTTTGACCACATAATTTTTTAAAACTTATAATAAGTGCCTTTTTCATCCAGGCCAATCTATTTAGCGCAGACTGAAGATAATTCCAATAACACACAAGTTCTTCAGAAATTTGGAAGAAATGCCTCAAATTTCAAGAGTGTAATGATGTCCATAAATCACTCAGTCTGCTTGATTCTTTTAGAATCAGACCTCTTGATACTCATTTGTAACAGAAAAACTTTTAAACATTTATTCTTCAAAATTATACATCTCAATGAGAAAACATTACATGAGGGAATGACATAAATAGTTTCATCTTCTTATGTATAAAAATAAAGATTTGGGGCAGCCAGAATGTTTCAAAGCTACCTTTAAATCTGTTACATACTGAACATTTATTTTAAGATGTAGTTCTAATTACCATATGTAACAGTGCATGAAAAATGGCTGTCTTTGAGTAAAATATTTCTCCTCTTAAGAGACATTTTTGATATTTTATCATGAATATTTTAAGTAATTTATTGTCTTCATATGGTTAGTATTCTCTGAATATAAAATATGTCCCTTTATTGCATGAATGTTATACCTCAATTTTAAAAAATGCAAGTCATGTTACTCCTCTGCTCAAAAAGTTATTTCCAGATTTCCCATTTTAAAGTTCTGTATAATTTTTTTCAGTTCACTCTAAATGGTTTAATGTAGATCTAAAATTTGAATATTAGTTGACTTGCATATCACTATTTGGAATCCAAATTCTCTCTATATTTGTAATGACATTGTTAATGAATAACAAAATCCATTATCCTAAAACAAGTGTTGGTAAGTTGGGTATCATGGAAAAGAAAGGTGCAGACTTTTATTTTAGAGAATGTTAAAGTGGGGTATCTTTTCCAACTTTGACTTATCTGTTTTTCTTGGCATTTTGGGGTAAAGGTAAGGCCTTAGTTTCCTAAACCATATCAAAAGAGAATACTGTGTTTGTCTTTGGAGAAATGGACCTGTATCTGCAGAACACCAGAACTGGAAGATGAGCATCAGAAAAGGCCTTGGAGAGACGTGATAGCTGTCTTCCCACATCTGAAGTGCAGTCACTTGTAAGGCTTTATTTTTTAGAAATATCTTTATCTTACATAACACCAGAGGATAGAATAAGGACCATTACGTGGATGTTTTGACAAGGCACATTTCAGTCTGCAATAAGAAAGCACCACTTCATAATTTTTTAAAAGGTCCAAAAATCAAGTGGATAGCATTAGGGATTGGTTTTTCCATCATTGGAAGTGTCCAAGGCAAAGGCAAGAAAAACTATTAGAAGTATTAGGTGATTGTCTGCATGAAGAGGATAGGATTTCCTTTCACCCTAGGATTATTTAAATAACTTGTTTTATTAACATCTAGTTATTCCCTGTATTTACTTCTACTTTGAATCTAGCTTGAATTTCTACCAAGCCACTAGAAACCTAAATACTACACTTACTCTCCTTGTCCCACATAAAACAGTACCACTTATATTTGCTAAGCATTTGAAAAAGAGCTATTTTCAACACAATGTGATTCAAAGTAAAATTAAACAGTGGGTCCAGATTCAATCATTAGCTCCATCATCCCCTTCATAATCAGGTTTCACGTACGGATTTTGATCAAACCTAACTGTAACTGCATGCAAGTATATAAACACATATTAAATCCTTATGTAAACGCTTTTTGTATTACCTACACTTCTTTTTTTACTAACTAAATTTCTCAGAGGTTGCATGGTATAGTACTGATAGAAAAACAATGTAGCTTGTAATTTCCTGGCCCTGTCACTTGAGTTGTGTGCAGCCTTGCAAAAATTACTTAATTTCTGAATTTTGTTCCCTCTTCTCATGGGAAGAGTAAATTAGTGCATTTTTAGATAACCCAGTTATATTAGGTGTTCTGCAGATACAGGTCCATTTCTCCAAAGACAAACACTCCCTATTAGTCATCACGGTAGAAGCTCTCCATATTTTGGGATTATGTTAAAAGACCTTTTAATTCGACTTGGTGCTGTTATATAGTAATACCCAAAAGTTTAAGAACGTGGCAAGAACAAAAACTTGGAATTAGATACTAGAATGTTAAAACTATCTTCTAGTCCAACCCTTTCTGGTGAAGGGGAGAAAACAATCTGACATTAATTATTGCTGTGGTTTAAAATGTGCCCCCAAGTTTCATGTGTTGGAAACTTAATCCCAAAATTCATGTATGTTGATGGTATTTGGAGATGGGGCCTTTGGAAGGTAATCAGGATTAAATAAGGTTACGGGATAGATCCCCCATGATGGGACTAGTGGCTTTATAAGAAGAAGAGTGACCCTGACCAGATGCCACTGTCGTGTTCTTGGTCCTTTCAGCCTCCAGAAGTGTAAGAAATAAATTTCTTTCTAAATTACTCAGTCTCAGGTATAGTATTAACAAAAGAAAATGGACTAAGACAGTATTTACCTTATGTCAACTTATGTACTATTAAAGCTGGAACCAAAACCTCTTGGTTTCTAGCTTTCTAATTTGAAAGCTGATTTCCATTTTACTGTATATGTGTGTAAATATCTCCCATAGAAATTCACTTCAATTATTATGAAAGACTAGCAGCTAGTGAGAATTTGGAAACTCTAGCCAGCACTACCACTATGGTATTAAACATTTACTAATGTCAGCCAGATGTGGTGGCTCATGCTTCTAATCCCAGCACTTTGGGAAGCCAAGGCAGGAGGATTGCTTGAGGCCAGGAATTCAATCAAGACCAACCTGAGCAACACAGTGAGAAACTGCCTCTATAATTCTTTTTTTTTTTTTTGTTATTAGCCAGGTGTGGTGGCAGGCACCTACAATTCCAGCTACTTGGGAAGCTGAGGTGAGAAGACTGCTTAAGCCCAGGAGTTTGAGGTTACAGTGAGCTATGATCACACCACTGCACTCCAGCCTGCACTCACTGCACAAATTGAGACCCTGTCTCTAAAAACATTTTTTTCAAATAATTTACTAATATGAATTGATTACCTGTGTTTTTTGCTTTTCTCAGTTGCAAATATAAGGGCTGTATGCAAACATACATTTGAACTTTTAAAATATATTTTAAATAACTACTAGTTCAAACAAAATGCAAAGTCTCTGGGGAGCTTTCTGATATTTAAGATCCCTTCTGTTCTAATATACTGTGATTATAAATAGGAATAGTAAGTAGTGTCCTC